>APFE031245127.1:166908-180103 GCA_000404065.3 Pinus taeda | reverse complement strand
GATATGCATCACACCCCTTGCATTGAGCTTTCAGTATGGTCCAGTTTTGACCATTTATGAGCAGTTTTTAGTGGAGAACTTCTGGGGGATGATGTAATCAGTTGACCTTGTTCCTTTAGGCAGTGAAGCAACACTTTTAGGGACTTAGGAGCCCTCAGTTTATGGACATTTATGATTGGGGTTGAAGTGCCCAAAAATGTCTATAACACCTGGGATAGGACAAGGGGGTGGGAGGGAGAATTACAATAGGTAAACCAAAGGTAAAATAACTTTTTAGATTTTATTTACAATAAGAGTGATAAAATATATGAAGTATGGGACAATGTATTTTGGTATAACCTATAGTTTGAAACCTACCATGCTCTAAATTATTTGTTACCATATAAAATCATGATTGAACTTGCAATGTTTAAATATTTCTTACGCATGCTTTCCTTGATGTGTTAATAAAATGATTCACCAAATATTAAATTCACTCATTAGTTAACATCACCATAATTCGAATTCATGCCTTGAGAATTGCATGATTGTTCTCATCATTAATTTGTGAGCTTGATTATTACTTGAAGTATTTAGAAACCTCCCACCATTTCTCTCCATTATGCATCCTTTCTCCATTCCTTTTCATTCCACTACTCCGTTCCAATCTACATTCTTTCATCACTTATTTTCCTTCCATTTCACCCCATGAAAAGAGTGATTTTTAAAGCCAACTTATGTAATATTAAAGGTTGGAAATGGCACCTATTGTCAGACATAAATGAACCAATATAGAGCTCTTTTAGGCTTATCCAAAGTGCATGAAGTGGTTTGAAAAAAGTGATATGGATGCCATTCTTATAGAAATTTCAGGGATACAAAAATGAGGTAATGGGGTATTTGCTAAGTCATTCAATGGGACTATAGCACAAGCTGGTGATGTTCAACTAAACTAATAGAGTTTTTTGTTGCAAAACTTCTAGGATTGTCACCAAAATGGTGAAAATTGGTTCAAAACTTATAAAATCAAAAGAAAAGTATGGAAAAAGTTTCTTAAAGACCTTCCGGGTGGCAAATCGGAATAAAGGGATTCTAGGGACAATGCTCAAGAAGAAGTGTAGAGATGTATTGTTCATGTTCCAGAAATATGTGACTTGCAAAGGGAGGTATGTGCTTGTATTCTTCTACCACCTTCAATTATTAATGCATTTTGAAAGAGCTATGAAATCAATTTACCATTTTATTTACTCAATCATTTGAAGAAGACAACTCTTAGAATTCAGTGTAGTTCCAAAAATCCATAGAGGAGTTTATATCACTATGGGTTATTAAAGATATTGATTAAAGTCAAATTGTAGCAACAAAATGATAATTGGGATGAATTTATAGAGAGAAATGATTTTAGAGAAGCACTTTAGAAGCAAGATGTTCAGGGTTCAAAACATAGAAGTACTAAAACAAGGATTTCTAAAGTAGAGTGTTCAAAACCCAAACCTACAAATTCCAATGAAGAAACAAAGCAAGAGGTTCATGATTCAAAACACAGGAGTACTAATATAAGGGTTTCTAACGCAGAGAGTTCAAAAACTAAACCCATAGATTTCAATGCAAAAACAAAGCAAGAGGTTAGGGTTTCAAACCTCGAGCTAGGTAAATCCAGAGGATGGACATGAGGAAAGAAGGTAAAAGGACCACAAAGTAAAAACAATGAAAGGGCCATATGTTAAAAATACATAGGAAACCAAAAAATATGAAATCCTGGCACAAAGACTTAGTCAGACTAAAGTTATACAATAAAATAAGAGGAAGGTTGAGACTAAAACATGAAGGACTACAAAGAGTATGGCCAAGGGCCTACAAACAAAGAAAATTACCATGAGGAGGTTCAAGATCAACCTGTAAGTGAAATTAAGGAGTATGACGAGGAGCATGGAAGCTTACAAGAAAAAGAAATTTATGAGTGAATCAACAGGAAGAGACCAAGGACTAAAACTGCTATGTCATCATCATCACCAATTCTAGAACTAGACTTGAGCAACCCAAAAATTGATAGTACACAACAAGAGATATATGACTATATTATGTATTTGGAGAAGAAGGATACACTACAATCAACCTACAAAGAGGTACCATCTACCTCTGCTTGCAGTGAGGCACCATCCACTTTTGAATCTTTTAAAGAATAGGAAATAGTAAAAAAATTGAAAGAAGAAATCAAAGAATTAGAAGTCTAAGAGCATTATATAAAGGATGAACACCAATTATATAAGACGAAAAATCAGAGGTTGCTAAAAGGAATTCTAAAAACAATAGAATTGATTAATAATTGCAAAGCTATTGCTAAGTAGAATTTTATGAAAAAGTTGAAGATCTAAGTGCTTGGTTTGTGAGACTCCAACATTCCATTTATTTGACCTTTAAATAGAAGATTTACATTTTAGTCCATATATACCAAAACATGTCTTTACCATTCGAAATTCAATATTCTTACTTTTATAACATCAATAAAGTCATATGGTAGCTATGCATGACCTCCACAATATTTGATATAAATACCATTATGCAAATCATTTTTCACCATCTCTAACACACACTTCCCCATCTTATCCACACTCTTCAATATCATGGATGCACAAACATCCAACATATGTGCTGAACATTGAGATTGTTAATTGTCTCTTACCATTGTTAATGAAAATTAAAAAGTGACACATGACATGTCAATAAAAAACAAACACCCCATTAACTACACACCATCATGAAAATAACAAAAAAAAAATTATAATTTTGCTATAATTAATATATATATTCCAAATTTTTTCATATTTTTCATGTCACTCTCACTCTTTTTATTAAAGCATTTACAAAAATATTACAAAACTTGGAATTTGATTAGGCTGGACTTTTATCTTTCTCCACTAAAATATATAGCGTAGATATTTATGTATTTTATGTTTCAAAGTTAAAGAAACGTAACGTGTTCACCAAGTGAAGGTATAAATTATATTCCACATCAATCTTATTCGCCTCTTTAAACCAACTTACCAACCGCCCTCGTGGTATTTACTTTGTATTGTTGGGTTGGAAGCTTTTGGAATAAAATTACTTAGTCCACGCAGTCCATTGCGAACACCCTAGCTGCCTATGCTTACCACTGTCGGCGAACCCGTAGGTCGGTAAACAAAAGGAATATGTGAGGGTTTCTACTTTGTGAGGCTCCAAACTTTGAAGCGATATGTATTCTCTGTCATCATAGCCATGTGGTATAGTTTTATAGGTTTGTGGCATATCTCCTCATTCATGCATTTATTTACCTTTGACCTCCCCTCTTATCATTGAACCAACCACTTTTTCATGTGTTTATTGATCCACACACATACTCCTGCGCGACTATTCAACTATTGTGCATGAACCTTTCACTTCCTTTTGTGTCAATTTTGAGTTTGAGGTAATGGGAATTCTCTAATTTTATCATGTGCCAGTATTCTTACCCACAACCTAGTAAGGCCATGCCCTCATTCACAAAAAAACATGTGGCAAAGAATATTACCAATAAAATCTTACTAGTCCACATTCATATTTTTTTAATAATATTATTGATTCAAACTCCTAGATTAGTTATATATGCCATGTGAGGGGTTGCATTGGTATGTCTATATATTGGTAGTAGTTAACATTGATTTTATTTCATGGAATTACAAGTTTATTTTAATTGTGATTTTACTAATTCACAATAAAAAAATAGCTAAATAACTTTATTTTTTATTTTTTATTTTGTCATTATGAAATTGTCTTTTTATAACACTAGAATATTATGCAAAATCATAAAAATAAAAAATATGCAAATTATATCAAAGTGATGTTAAGAGTGAAGTCATCTTATTATCTTCATAAACTTTTAGAAAGGTACAATAATGTATCTTGGCTATCACAAGAGTTCAACCCTTCTTACTTTGAATTACAAAATATTTATAATGTAATTCAAAAATATATAATCTAATATAATCATTTACAAAATAAAGCCTTATCCAAAATGATTTGGATGTATCAAAGTAATACAATATAAAAATAGAATTTTCTAAAACTGATTTGTATATTCAACACTCTATTCGACGGTGATGTTTGTAATTGTTGTCTGGAAAAATGTTTATGCTCTTTGTACTCCTCCTTTCACTATACTAGCATCTGAAATTATGTATTCAACTCTCGATTTTCTGTACCTCTATCCTGAAATGTTGCATTGAGTTTTACTCAATAATCTTGAGTAATTTGTCCCACCTTTCATCATCTGGAATTGAGAATTTAACCACTCTCTTGTAGGCTTCATCCACCTCTGTGTACTTTTCAAAAGTTGGCCTGGTAATAAATAAATTCTGGATTTCATGCTAGATAAATAAGTCATATTCTAGACCTTCTAGAAAAGCTTTAACACTTATGACTCCCTTTACCTTGGAAAACTTTGACCTATGTGTTGCTATGCCATGGAATTTATGCTTATAATTTTCTGGTGGAGTCAATTGGCCACTAAAATATCTCAAATATGGAAGTCCTTTTTGTTGTAGAATGGAAAATGTTTTGTGAAATCTCTCAATCTGAGTTTCTAAGTTTTGAAATTTGTTTTCTAATTGTAACATTAAATTTATTTTAGTCAAAACTTTGCTGACTTCTAGGATTGTATCAGCCCTATAATCAATTCCTAAGTTTTCCAATTCATCTTTGGTCTTTGAATTCAATACTCCGATAATCTTTTTTTCCTCCCCTAGCTTATGATCTAAGTCTTCTTTCATTTCTGCTATGGCTACTTTTGCTCTTCTTAGTAGTTGTTCTTGTTCAAATATAATCTCAATAGATGTCTAGAGCTCTGAAATTGTTGAATTAATGTCAACCTAGATATTTTCCTTAGTTTCAGATAATGTTTGTGTTGTGAGTGATTCATCTGCATATTTTGCAAGTTGTTTGGTTAGCTTGAAATTTTTCTGTATTTCAGCTATGTATGCATTATCTGACTTTATTTAGTTCTCTTCCATCATATGTAGTGTCGCTTTCAACTTTTATATATCCACATTTTTCAGGGATAAATCTCCCATGGCCTTTGATAATCTCTCTGTGGCTTCCTCATTGGTTGTCTCTATCTACACTATAGAACTCCCTGCACTTCTTTGTTGTTCTTTTTCTTTCATTAGTCTTTCCACATGAACCTCCAATTTATGTATTTGAATGCTATGCTCCACAATCATCTTCAACATGTTCCCTTTCTCCTTTTCTAGTTTTCCTACTTCCTTAGTTGTCAATGCTTTGTTGTAGGTAGTTTCATCTTATTCCATAGTGCTTGGATATCTACATTTCTATTCTTGATTATTTCTTTAGCAACATTTACATTGTTAGGATCTAATCCTAACTTAATTATCAGATCTTCGAGCGTCTTTACCATAGTATCTTTGGCTAAGGAAGACATTCTTTCTAATTTGAGCTATGAATGAATATTATTAAGGAAGTTTTTCATTTAGATGTTTCCATAGATGAACTTGTCAATGTGGAATAAATCATCTCACTTGCTTGTTTATGAAGATCAATATGATCTATTGGATGTATCTGCTTCGTATCAAAGGAAAACGCAGAAGTCTTATAGTCGTCTAAACTTTTATGAACTGGTACTTTTGGCTCAAGGAATGCCAACTAAAATTTCCCTCTATCAAGGTCTAGTGCAGATAAGAGTATGTGTTGAGTAGTTGATGATTGTTTCCAAACATCAGTATACGTGGAAGTTTTAAATGCCTCATTTTTTTTCTTCATCTCTCTAAATTTGGAAAAGATGCTTTGTTGTCCTAAAGATGGAGAAACAAGAGAAGTAGGGGAATCAATGGTTGTTTCTTCAGTTTGCTGAAAAGAAAATACATGCTCACCTGATAATACTACTATAGTGTGTTCTTCTTAATTTCTGCCTTCTGATGACTCCTCTTTTGTATTCATCGAATTCCTCCTTTTGGAAACTTTGAATCCAACTACTTTAAGTCCTGAACTTGTAAGTGACACACTTTCTCTTGGTCTTTTCAATTCCTTTTCCTTTAATCTTGGAGTTTCCAATGTTGTCTGATTGGAGGTTTGTTCTTCAACTTCTTACAGTGTATTTTCTTCCCATTCTTCTCAATTTGAAAGCTGCTTAATCTCTAGTTTTGTTATATGAACATAAGGTGTTGACTTTTGCTTAGATCTTATCTTTGAAATTATTCCCAGTGGGTCATAAGGCCAAATGAAACTTAATTTGAATTTCATTTGTTTGAATAGAATGTCCACTTCCTTCTCTATTTCTCTAGTGTTAACAATAAATGGACCAATATGTTCCTTTAACTTGAACTGAGCTTTTAGTTTCCTTGACACAAAATGGATTTCATCCATAGTCATCCTCTTCCTAATGAATTATAAAGAAAAAATCCTCATAGGCGAGAAAATTGGTAGTTTATAAGGAGGAAGTTCACAGTCACAAACTCTGATTTCGATAAAATTTTGATAAAGATACCGATCTCCAACCTTAGGTTGCTCACTGAGATGTAAAATCCTTTTAATTTTTGTGGAGACTCTAGGAACCGAATCACTGCTCAAAAGACATGGTGCCATATGTATAAATTGATTAAAAAAATCGTTGAAAGATTATTCCTTTATGTTTTTCCTAACCAGAGAAGTCCAGTGAATGAATGATTGTGGGTTGCAGTGTGAAATCTAGCTTTTGTAATGGGAATTTAAAACTATCTTCTTGATTATACAAAAACAAGTACACTATAATAGACTGATGTATGAAAGATCCTTCGAAACTGAATTTTAAAAATTGTTCATGGATGACATCTTATCAATGCTGGCTAAAATTAAACATAATTGAGGGTTTCTTTCCAAATGAAAATACTGACAGAAATCCTAAGATGACTTCATCTACCAATTGATCAGTTTGATACCCTAAAATATAGGAAACCATAGAAATAACTTGCCTAGATATTTCTGGAAAAAATATAGAAGAATAAGGTGGATTAGTCCTAGGCAATTCTAAATTTTTGGGTAGAAAATACTCAAAAATATGGGCTCGTTGTTGAAAGGTGAGCTTTCAATAAATTTCCATAAGGGAATGAGTTGAAAAAGGATGAAGGGGACCTTAAGGATTGATCTGTAAAGCTTGTCAAATAAACTTAGAGGTTATAGAGAACACGACTTTGTTATTTATGGCCACTATGGCTTGTTGGCTAGGTAAATAGCGAGTTTTGCACCAGGTAACGAATTCAAGGAAGTGATGGGTTTTGGGAAAACAAAATTGAGGTGACATAGACTCCCAAAAGAAAAATTCGTCACTAGCATCTTCAATTTTTTTATATGCACAATTATGGAGTTCATAGAGGTCGAATTCACATTGAGTCTTAGTGATTTTGAATTGTGCATTGATTAAAGGAAGTTCATCTAGGTTAATTACAGGGGGTAGGGTTGGACTCTCTACAACTACTTTGGACTTCCCTTTTGATTAGCCATTTCAAGAAATTAAGTAAACAAAGGATAATTTAAAGAATTACCTAGTTGAATGTGCAATTGGTAATATTGGTGAATGTCGAAGCTGGTCACTTTGGTATGACAGAATGCTTTGGATGATATTAGCATAAAGATGAGTAACAAAGTAGCAGTGGAGATTTTAAATTTTAAAAGAGGTTTCAATGGTTTATTCTAAATTGTCGTTATTGGTGCGTTCGCATTTACTAGTCGAAACATTGGGTGGAGATGATTTAATAATTTAACGAATAAATTCACTAAATTATCGGGAACTTAGTAATGGTAGACTAAAATTTCTACCTCTCAGTAGTTTTATCACAAGCATAGATCTATCTCAATTTCAAATCTACAAAGTGCCAAGAGGAATCAAATCTTTGAAGATGCAAACTTATTTTTGAGTGCAAAATTTGAGGAGGAGATTTTATTGCTTTCACATCTTCGTAGGTATAGAGTTAGGATAGATGTATGCTAGTTTTGAGCAACACACTAATCAAATGTTTTAGTATAAGGAATAATTTTTTTGCACCTCTACATAGTTGACATTGAAATAATTTATTTATGTTTCACATTCTCCACATTAAAATGTTAATACATACCCCCTCATATTTATGCATAGTTGACATTGAAATATTTTATTTATGTTTCACATTTTCCACATTAAAATGTTAATGCATACCCCCTCATATTTAGAAGTAGAGAACATAGAATATAATATCTCCCTTTTGCTCTCTATATAACAAATTATTTTTGTTATTAATATTTTTTTAAATGTTACATACTTCCATGTTAAACATTGAAAGAATTACAAATATTTGTCATACCTTGAGCTAGAAAGACATATCAATGGAATAACAACAATCTTGTCCTTTCTCTCTATATTTGATGTTAAATTATTTTTACTCCACATGCCTATTGGAATTTTTAATTTGTATCTCCATCAAATTTTCTTTTTTTCACACTGATATTTTAAATGTTTATTATATCAAACTTCATATCAAGAATGGAATAAATTACATCTGCCTCACAAAGAAAAAGTGAAAATATAATAATCTTTTTAATTTAAAATCATTTTATTTTTCTCTATATAAAATTGATATTTAGATTATGTTATTGATATTGAAATATTTTATTTATGGATAACACCAAAATATTGTTTTATTAATATATTTTATTTAAATATTAACATGTCAAATAAACATAGAATAAACGGCACATCATGTAATATCAATATTATTGTTTTTATATATTATTTGTCAGCTACATATTAAATATTTTAAAGAATTTACAATATGATTCTTATATTAAAAAGTAATTTTTTAAACTTTCAATTACTTTATTCTTTCTATATTAAATTAATATAAAAATTTTGGTGAAAAATTAAATTTTTTTATTTTATTCATTTTTTTATCAACTATTTATAATTTATTAATATAAATATTATCTTATTATTTGAAAATCATTTTCACCCAAATAATACATTGTACACACTAAAATTTAACAATAAGCTAAACTCTCTTTTTATTTAAATTTAATTAATATAAATATTATTTTTTATCACATTTTACACACTAAAATTTAACACTAAGCTAAAACTCTCCTTTTAATTTTAAATTTATTAATATAAATATTATTTTATTATTTGAAAATCATTTTCACCCATAGGTATATGTAATCACGTTGTACACGCCAAAATTTAACAGTAAGCCAAACTCCCCTTTTAATTTTATTGGGTGAACCCAGTTTTCGACTCACAGATGCCTTCAACTTATTAGCAAACAACACGAAACACGTGGTTTACAATTCATTATAATGAAATAAGGCGTTTATTTATTTTAACTATGCTTCCAAGTTAAACTAACCTAGGGTCTACCTCACCGTTACTTGACGTGTTCACCGACTTGAATTATATTCTACGTCAACATTGTTCGTCTCTTTAGAGCCAACTAACCGCCAACATGGCATTTACTTTGTATGGTTGGGTTGGAAGCTTCTTGGACTCAACCGCGGTTAGGGAAGCAACCACTAGATGCGTGTGTAACAACTCCGTACTAGTTGTTACCTACCACGTCATCATCCCACGCTGCGTGGGATGGCAATACTTCAAGCATGTGCAGTGTTGACTTACAAAAATAGAGTTGGTTTTAATAAGATTTTTTTAAGTTTTTTTTCTAATTTTTTAAAAATCTGACAAAAATTTATTGAAATCACAATTTTGATGGGTAATTTTTGCACAATTAAAGTGTTTTAGGGGTTTTTCAGGACGCAATCCATATATAGAATCTAAAAACCAGTTTAAATAACTCAAATCAAAATTTCATCTTAAATTTTTCAATCAAATTCCACCGAAAAATCTAAAAAATCACATAACAACAACTCCCAAAAAAATACTTAACATAATGACATCATCACCTTACATGATAACATCATCAGAATTGTAGCACTCGAGTGCACGGGTCAACGGTTGGGGCAGTTGGTTTTCTCGCACCCCACCAGCGATCCACTCCCTGTATGTGATGCTGCATGGCAGCGTATAGTGCTTTATTGAGAATGTACGGTATAATGTGTTTGATGTGATGGATTCGCTCGGCAACTTCGGCTGTTGTATCTGTTTGCTTCGGCATATATATGTAATATGTTACTTCTTAAAAAAAATGTATTTCCCCTGAAAAAACATCATCAAAATGGTTAACAAAAACATACTCAGCATGATAACATCATTACCTTGCAAGATGACATCATAAAAAAGCAAGATACTCATGTTTGCAAAATAATTGGATAAGTCAATAATTGGGGTGATCTGAATATATTGCATTGAAGGTTGATTATCAGATCATGGAAACCGCTCATCACCATCCTTTAACGACCGTTTCCATTTGTTTGTATATAATGTTTCCCAGATGCATGTGAAATAAAAATATTAATCAAAATGTTCAGGGAAGGATCATCCAACCTTCACTTTATGTAATTTTATATTTATTATAATCGATATGCATATGTCATTGGAAAAAAATTCAGTGAGCTTTCCATTCTATTTATTAATATTATATACAACGGCATATTATTAATACGTGGATAACATTTTTATAAATTAAACAAATTAATATGATTTTGTCTTTACTAGAATATTTTATAAACAAATCAAGTTGACGTTACTATGTTCGCAAATTGCCAAGTATGGCATTGTATCCCGAAGCATTTATCCTTCTTATAATGTGTATATGTTTTCTTATTAGAGATAATAAAATATCTTCTGCAACTTGAGATGGTGAGTCGTAGAATCTTAGGACATGCAAGTACTCATGTTGTCTCACGACATTTATGCTGTTGATTAATTGGTTATTTGGATTGGAATAAAATCAAGATTTTAAAATGGGGTTAAATTTTATTTTGAATGTAAGTTATAAAATAATTAGCAATTGTATCGAGAGGAGGTATAAAGGAAAGCTAATAAGAAGAGTGGGAGAATGTGGAAGAAAATAATTTATACATTATTATTTGTAATATATTATTTGTGTATTTATTTTTTTCCAATTTTAATGAAATGTAGTGCTTTGGATATAGTTTACTTAATTTCAGGGACTTGTAATTTATAACAAATATGGTTCATAGATGTCTTCCAAGAGATGTGATGTTAAATTTTTTCATATATAAACTTGTTCAATATTATTTTCTCAAATAAATACTCATTGATTAATTCAAGAATCTTAATAATTTGAGTTCCACTCCTTTATATTATTTCTTAATGATCCACATTGACAAAAATATCATTGAGCGCGTGTTTGTAAATCAAAGAAGATTACTGTGATATGAGGCAACGCATCCTATTAATCAAGGTAGCATATATTAAGTAATCACCACCTTTATTACTTTTGGGATGAAACAAACTTATATAATGATTGTTCAAAGTTTATCTTTTATAACTTCAACTTAATAAAATTGTAAATTTTATGACTTCAACTTAATTCAATTCTAGATTTCATAAATATTTTAGAATCTATTCAATTGTAGATTTCATAAATATTTTAGAATTTAATTGACTAGCGTGAAGTCAAAGTCAAAGAAAAATGTCATGGGGATGCATCGACATGTTCAACACGCGTCATTACCAGACAGACAAGTGTTTGATCTTTAGAATTGGAGCTTTGCATGTTGAATGAGTCATTCAGATTTGTCAATTAAAAAAAAAATTAGTGGCCCAAAATAACAAAGAAGGGAGGAATTGAAGTGTTGCGCTACAAATCACCCTCCTCTGTCCCCAATTCACTTCACTGGGAGAGTCGTTATTGTCCATGGAGACTCCACCTCCATCCTCTACAATTCAACTTATTTCACATGGTCTCAGACCTACCAATGTTGTCGCAAGATCGCATCTACTCTCTATGCTCGCAATATTTCGCTAGGGGATGTTGTAAGTATTGAAAACTTTCATATAAATTATCATTTTCATGGAAATTTCTTAATATTTCAGTCATCTCAGTACAACAGAGAGTATGGAATTTTATGTTATTAGTTGTGGTTACATGCAAGTCTCTGTAGTGGCTCCCAACAGTCCTGCCAATTATGAAATGTATTTTGTAGTTTCAATGGGACGACTGGTTCTCAACACCATTAACATGTGACTCGATTTTCAAACTATGGTTGCTGAATTCAATTAGTGAAGGATTTGGGGATATTGAATTCATGGACATGGTGAGGATGCTCTTTCCCTCTTTTCCCAAATGCAACAAACAAGCACAAAGCCAAATGATGTCACCTTCATTGGTGTTTTGACTGCCTGCTCTCATGTAGGTTTAGTAGATGCAGACTGGCAATACTTTGAGTCCATGAAGTCAGATTATGGAATTAAACCTAAGTTGGAGCATCATTATGCATACTTGGTTGACCTTCTTGGTTGTGTCGAGCATCTAGATAAATCACACGATATTATGAAGATGTCATTTGAGTCCAACGTTGTCATGTGGAGGGCCTTACTTGGGGCCTGCAGAATTCACCACAATTGAGCTGGGAGAAAGAGAAGTTAAGCACCTCTTTGAATTAGAGCCCAAAAATGTTGGATATTATGTCTTGTTGTCAAACATTTATGCCGAGGTAGGTAGGTAGGTGGGAGGATGTAGCAAAGTTGAGGACAATTATGAAAGAAAGAGAAGTGAAGAAACAACCATGACGCATTTTTATTGAGGTTGTTACACAGTAATTTGTCACCATTTGTCACCGTACATGTTACCCCTCTCCCGCATCTTCGAGGACACATTCCAGGACTTGTGAGAAGTGACAAGACTTGAAACCACTTGCATTATTCACCTCTAAGCATGAGCTTCATATGCCCTTAAGACATCTCCTACTCATTGCCCTTAAAAACAGCCCTTTTTGCATTAGCGCTGGTGCCCTATGTTATGCCCGCGCCAATGGGAAAATCCTATTGAAAGGGCGCGCCATTAGCGCTCTGTCCCAGAGTCGCAATCACGCCAACCATTTTGGGCAAAGTTTTGAACTAATCAAACCTTCGAAGGTTCTGTCCAACTCATTCACCAAACTGATTCCAAGTTGAGTGAGGATGGTTTGGCTTCGAATCTCCTTGGATGGAAAGTAGTTTGCCACCATTCCATGGAAGTTCCCAAGTGATGAAGCCAAATCCATTATTGTGGGGGATTGACCTTATCTCTTCCTTTTCCTCTATAAAAGCTTGTCTCCA
>APFE031245127.1:85071-134721 GCA_000404065.3 Pinus taeda | reverse complement strand
GCAATCGACACAACGAAGGGGGGGCTCTGCCCCCTCTCTAACCCCCCGGTTCACTACGTAAGTTAGTTGTGGAAAGAATATAACACAACCCAACATTGACAAAATTTGTGAGCTCTGAGAAGTTCTCTTGGTGTAGAGAAACAATGGGCATTGCAGGGATGGATAAACGAATAAGCTCTCTTTTGGCCCCCTATGGAAAGAAAACAACAAGTGCAAGAATGTTGGGTTGTGTTATATTCTTTCCATGACTAGCCCACATAGTTAACCGGGGGGTTAGAGGGGGGGCGAAGCCCCCCCCTTCGTTGAACCGATTGCATAGTGGGGGGTCACAAGGGGTTTGAGGGGTATAGTTAACCCCACTCTATGGGGTCCAGGGTAGTGCCCTGGAAAATTTTGGTTTTGGAATCTATGTTAGGTTGGGCATACCCACCTATGGTTTTGTGCATGATTTTCGCACATGTTTTTGGATGCGATGGTTTTCGGTCCATGGTATTAGATGCTTCCGCATGTATAAATATGTATTATACCTTTGAAAGGAACATAATGAAAAATCAATCTGGTAGTCTCGGTTTTGGGATCCAGGGGAAAATCTCTGTGTATATGTGTTTTATGTGTTATGCTCTCACATTGTTTATTTTATGTGTTGTAGAATTTGTATGCAGGTAATTTATGTAGGAGGTTAAAACCTACAGAGAAAATCATTTTAATATTCTCATATTTTGTGACTAATGCAATATACAGATAGCAAGGGATTTTGTTTGTGGCTTTCCCTGGGAAATCATTATGTAATGTGTTGATTGAATTCTTTCTCTTGTATGCTTTGTGTTTTCGTGATCGTTTAATTGTTTTCGCTGATGAGTATAGTAGATTCAGTCTTTCATTTTATAAAATCACAAAAGAAATTTGAATCTACAAGGAATTTGTACATGGTATCAAAGAAAAAATCACTCTAGAAGAAGAGTATAAAAGTTTGTCTTTTGCAGGTGAAATCGAATTTGCAGTATCATTCTTCAGAGTTAGTAGGATGTCATTCTACTTCAAACTATATTACTTGGAAGGACACAATGGAGGTAGTGTTGGAAGACAACTGGTTGAAGGAATTCATAGACACTAATATTCTTAAGCCAACGGATGCTCAAGATCTGGAAGAGAGGAGAAAATGTGTTGCAAAGGCGAGAAGTATTAAACTAGAAGGAGTTTGAGATCATATTGTCTCGAACCTCCATGGTAAGGAGACTCCATATGCAATGTGGAAAGCTTTGACATACCTGTTTCAGAACAATAGTGACCACCGAAAGTTAGCACTGAAGGATAAGATCAGGAAAATAAAGATGGAGAAGGGTGACATAATACCAAAGTACTTGATCAATTTCACCAATGTTAGGATGAGCTTGGAAGTGTTGGTGTTACAGTTGCTAAAGATGATCTGGTTAGCCTAGCACTTCTAGACCTTCCCAAGAGTTGGGACAACTACCAAGATTTGGTAAATGGGAGGGAGAAGCTACCAGAGTGGGAGAATTTGTGGTAGGACTTGGTGCAAGAAGAGATTCGGTGGAACACTAGAGATGTAACCTCATCCAAGCATGCTGATGAGGAGAATTATGCCTTAGCTGGAAAGTCAAAGAAAGGGAAAGGGAATTAATCCCATTCCAAATCAAATTCCAATCAGGGCGGAAAGAAGGACTTTTCAAAGATTAAATGTTTTCACTATCATGAGATGGGACACTATGCCACGAAGTGTTCACACAAGAAGGTCAACAAGAATTCCTTGGAAGGAGCAGCAAGTGAAGCTCTTGCTTCACAATTCGAGTTGGATTCACCCTCATTTATTGTATGGGGACATCGGTGATGGGTAGTGTGTGGTATTTGGATAGTGGAGCCTCATTCCATATGACCGACAACAAAGAATTTTTCAGTGACTTGGAGGAGAAGGACCTCCATATGCACATAGAAATGGGAGATGATGGAAGGTATAGCGCAACTATAGTCGATACTATTACTTTTCATAGGGAGTCTGGTTCTCCTCTCACAATAAAATATGCCATGTATGTTCCGGGTCTGAAGAAGAATTTGGTTACAATTTCTATGTCAGAGGATCGTGGCTATGATGTGATATTTAGAAAAGGAAAGGATTTCCTTCATCATATAGCCTCGGGACAAGTGAAGCAGATCATGGTTCAAGGGGAGAACCTCTACAAATTGAATGTATAAGATTGTTCTTCTTTGAGCACAAAAGCAGAGAAGGTGCAGACTCTAGACATCAGTGAGTTGTGGCATAGAATATTGGGTCACTTGCACCATGAAGCATTAAAGATCATGCAACATATTTCTACAAGGCTTCCAAAGGGTACACTAGAGCAGAGAGATACATGCAAAGGGTGTACATTGGGGAAGTACATCAAAGGCACCTTTCATGATAAGGATAGTCGAGTGAAAGCGATCCTTGAAAGATCTCACTCAGATGTGTGTGGACCATTCTTGATGGCCAAGCACATATATTATATAATATTTGTAGATGATTTCTCACGTAAGTGTTGTATTTTCTTCATGCATAAGAAAGGTCAAACATTCTCTAAATTTTGTGAATTTAAAGCACTTGTTGAGAAAGACATTGGATGGAAAGTGAAGGCTCTTAGGAGCGATTATGATGGAGAATATGTGTTGAATGAATTCAAGAACTTCTATGCACTAGAACGAATTCGAAGGGAGTCAATATCACCCCATAACCCACAACAAAATGGGGTGGTTGAAAGGAAGAACAAAAGTATTGTGGGATTTTCACGGGCAATGTTACATGGTTAGGGCCTACCGTTGCACTTGTGGGATGAAGCATGCAACACAACTACATATGTGCAGAATAGGAGTCCTCATCGGATTCTCGAGATGAGTACACTAGAAGAAGCTTTTTTAGGTAAGAAACCAGATGTGGCACACTTCAGGATCTTTGGTTCATCAGTTTATTGTCATGTGACCAAGGATCCAAGGAAAAGTCTAGAGCCAACAACTGAGTTGGGAATATTTGTGGGGTACACTGGCACAACTCACAACTATCGGGTGTACCTGCCATCTCACAGGATGATAGTGGTTCATAGATATGTGAAGTTCGATGAAGAAAAGGCCATGAGATGTTCCCTTGAGTGGGAGATTCAATTTCCTATAGATGAGGATATTTTAGCTCCAAAGGAAGAACCTTGGGATGATGTGGAGAAGTCAGATGTAGAGGAGCAAAAAGTGGAAGCACCCACTCATGCAGAGACTTCCAAAGATGGAGGGAAACACACTAGACAGGCTGACATATTGATGCATGATGCCAGAGGGAATGTGGGAGAACCCACATGACATCGCAGGCAGAGGAGGTCATTAGATCTATACACTAGCTACATGGATTTGATGAGTGAGAGTGTAGAGATTGAGCCATCCTCATTTAAGGAAGCAATGCAGAAACTAGTATGGGTTGATGCCATGGTAGAGGAGTATGACTCCATTATCAGAAACGGTTTTTGGGAAGTGGTCCCAAGACCATCAGACAAGTCAGTGGCGAGTTCCAGATGGCTTTACAAGGTAAAGCAAACAGTAAATGGGAGTGTGGAGAAACAAAAGGCCATATTTGTGGCCAAAGGATTCTCTCAGATGGAGGGAATTGATCACAATAAGACCTTTGCTCCAGTAGCAAGGTACTCTCCAATTAGATCTATTCTAGCACTTTCATCACAGATGGGATGGAAGATACATTAGATGGATGAGAAGACAACATTCCTCAATGGAGTGATTGAGGAAGAGATGCACATTGAGCAACCAGAAGGATTTGATACCTTAAACAAAGGCTCGCATTTGTGTAGACTCAAGCAAGAACTGTATGGATTGAAACAAGCACCCTGTTCTTGATACACTAGGATTGACAACTATTTCAATAGGTTGGGCTACACCAAAAGTGAAGCAGATGTGAACCTTTACCATATTCTGGTTTAAGGTAAATTGTTGATTACAATATTATATGTCGGTGATTTCATTCTAATTGGTGATGAGAAACTGGTAAAACCTTGCAAAGAGGATATTGCAAGATAATTCGAGATGAAGGACCTGGAGCTCATGCATTATTTCCTTGGTATGGAAGTGTGGCAAGGAGATGAGGAGTTGTTTGTCTCTCAGGAAAAGTATGCCAATGAGAAACTAAATAAGTTCCACCTTGAGAGTAGAAAACCCATGGAGACTCCTATAATGGGGAATTGGAGGAAGGAAGATGCTACTTCACGTGAAGTAGTGGAGGCTACTATTTACAGGAATCTTGTGGGTTCACTTATGTATTGGTGAACACACAATGGTTAAGCCAACCAAATTCTATTGGAAGGCAGCTAAACATGTGTTGAGATACCTTAGAGGCACAACTTAGTTTGGTCTTTGGTACAAACAGACAAAGGAAGTGAAGCTGCAAGGCTTCACAAATGCATATTGGGAAGGGAGTCGATCCGACAGAAAGAGCACATCAGGGGGAATCTTCAGTATTGAGTCAAAAAAAATTTCTTCGTACAATAGTAAGCAGAGATAAGTTGCACTCAGTTCGGTAAAAGCAAAGTACATGGTTGTTAGTCAAGTAGCTTGTTAGACTATCTAGATGAGGAAGATCCTTGTTGGGTTATTTGGTCAACAAATGGATCCTACAATGATTTACTATGACAACCAGAGTTGTATCAAACTCTTTGAGAATATAGTTTTTCATGATCGGTCCAAACATATTGACATCTGGTATTACCATCTATGAGATTGTGTGCAAAGGAGAATCATGTTGTTGGTGGACATTCCTACAAAGGAACATGATGTAGATATTTAGACAAAGGTATTGTCAAGATGCAAATTCGAGTTATATAGAGGCAAGATCGGGGTAGAAGATAGTCCCTTTCTTGTTGAGAGGGGTAGGATCAAGGTAGAAGATAGTCCCTTTCTTGTGGAAAATGCAACAAGAAAATCCTAATTTAATTTCTTCCTTGAATTAAATTGGGAATAAAATTGTAATTCCACATCACATGACAATTTGTATTAGTTAACTAAGTTAATTTGACTTAGTTGGGTTAGTTAATTCTAGTTGAGGGTCTAGCTTGAGTCATGTAGAGTGTCTCCTACATTATAGGAGCCCTGGTTGAGTTTAGTTTGAGTTGTAATTAATTAATTTAGTTTAACTGAGTTAAATTCAGTTAAACTAGTTCCAAGTGATGGAGGAACTAGTGGGAAGTTAAACATTGGGGTGATGCTTCATGTGTTCAACTAGTTAACTAATGATTCACTCATAAATAACTCATGCATGTCAGATTTGAGAGTTACCCAATTGAGATTGGAGTTTAGGGACAATGTACTACCAATTGTATAATCATCAGAATTGTACAGGTGATGCATGTAGTGATAGGAAGGCCTATGATGGATTGTGCAATTCCTTTGAGTAATTTCCCCACTTAAAATGGGATAATTCCAAAGGAAACAATGCAGGGAAATAGGGACTTGAGCAAGCGAGAAATTGGTTATATATTGGCGTAGGCTTGTCTAGGAAGTCGTGAGACAAATAGAGATAGTGTAGAGGTTGCTTGGACTTGAGCAAAGGATTGTAATCTTCTCAAATTTTCTGACTAATGCAATATTCATAGACTAGGGGTTTTTAGCTGTGGCTTTCCCTAGGAAATCATTATGTAATGTGTTGATTGAATTCTTTCTCTTGTATTCTTTGTGATTTTGCGATCGTTTAATTTTTTTTTTCCTGATGAGTAGAGTAGATTCAAGTCTTTTGTTTTAGAAAATCACATAAGCAATTTGAATCTACAAGGAATTTCTACATAAAAGAAACAAGGGTGAGAGCTATAACACAGGGAGATAGGCCCTCGGTAGGAGCCTAAAGGCCTTAGCACTTGAATGTGATGTCGTCAGTCACGGTGCCCAGTCCTATAGAGTAAATGAAATAAAGGGCTAAGAAGAAGGAGTTAAAAGCCAATAGAGATTTTGCAATTTCGTAAGGTCTTTTCAATAAAAGTTACGATATGCAGGGACTCTGATATGACACTACATTGGTATAAGAAGTTGTTGGTAACAACTCTCGATCCCATGGTGGAAGAACAAGAGAGGCCAATCAGAAGGGGCTAAAGGCAAATTGGAATATTGTGATTTCATAATGTCTCTTTTAATAAAAGTTGGGAAATAAAATGGCTCTGATAATTCAGTATAGAGTGTTAAAGGATGAATGGGCTGGAAACTAGAGAATAAATGCACACATATGAGTTGGTGTCACAGGAGTAATGAAGACTACAAATATCGATGGGTCAAGGTGACGAGGACCACGTTTCTCAAAAAAAGAATTGTTGGGCTTGTCTCGATGTTGAAAGAAAACCATCTTTGATCTCTCGTGCACACCTTATAGAAATAAATGAAGAATTAAGAAGCCATGCTAAAGTATATTCAAGCTCTGTGAGCCATGAATAAGCATGGGGAGTCTCAATGGAGTGTGTAAGTGGACTGAGATTAAATTCTCAGCATGGAGAACCACACAAGGAATTGGTGAAGTGAATGAAGTCCATTCTCTTGTTTTAATGCAATAGAAAAATTTGTGAAAATAGACACAATAGAAGAATGGAGTGCCATGCCAGGTGTACACTCTCGAGCAATGTGGATTCCGACAGAGACAACATAGAGCTCAATGAAGTCAGGATTTCCATTGAGCAACTTTGGGAATAGAGTATTGTTGCATATTTTCTAAAGAAAGTGAAGTAGAGTGTGAAAAAGTTGAGCATTTGGCCCAAGTGTTGAACAAAAGCAGAGTGCTGCAAAGAGCCTGTGTAATGTAAGGTCGAGGGTAGAGTATATGACTTTGAAAGAAGAGTATATGTGGCTGAGATAAGAAGGATGAGTATATTGTGTTGTTGCAAAGTGAGTAGAGGATAGGATGTTGCTGTGTGAGGACGAGAGAGCCTGTGGAACAATAGAGGATCAAGAGCAAAAGTGTGATATTGTAGTGGACCAGATTGGTATTTCTATATATATGTATTTGCCCATGTTTTCAGTTTGAAAATTGTATGAAAGGTAGAATAGTGGCTAGAGTAGGTGGTGGCCTGCATTCATAAGAGGTTGGTGCCTTTTGGAAAGTAGGTGCTTGTTATCTTAAGGGGGTCGGTGCCTCCTGTGAGTCGGTTCTCACAAAAAAATTGATGTAATTAAGTAGGTACTTATTTTACATCATAATAACAAACAAATTTGTGGTTTTTCCCCTTTGGGTTTCCACGTAAAAATACTTGTGTCAATGTCTGTATGTTTCTCATGTGATGGATTGTATGTACATGTGAATGCCTTATCTTGTTGATCATCTGTATTGTGTATTAAATCTCTCACAAGTAAATGACCATAGTGAAAAGAGTAAAAGACTTATACTTAAAATTGAAAGAACTTCATTATTACTGATTCACCGCCCCTCTTATTAATTCCTTATTGCAATAGCATGCAACATTCAACCATCAAGGATTGAGACTAAAAAGGATTGAATTTAAATGGATGGATCATTATCAATGGAAATAAGTGTTATGGACCCAAAGGGGACCTTTTTGGGGTTAAATGCATATGTATGACCCCAAGTGGGGGAATATATGGGAATAAATGTACCTGTAATATGTAAATGTATATGTAATAGGGCTAGCCTAGTGATGAAGGGGCCACCTGGGCAACGCGAATAACAATATATAGATATCATATGGTCATTTTTTAGGAGAGGAGATGTGGATGTAATTGATATTTGGAGGTGTTTATCCTATTCTTAAAGGAGTTATTATGTAACTAATGTATCTTCTCTATATTGGAGTTGTGTTCCACACTCACATTGGTGTAGATGGTGTGTATTTCTAGTTTTTTATTTGGAACAGAACAAGAAGGAAGCAGGAACATAAGAAAACTATATCACTTGGTTTCGTCACATATAAATTATTTAACTACAAAGCTTTGAGGAAAAAGATTTTTGAAGGTGGGTATTATTATATGACCTCAATGGGGACATATATGTGATTAAATGTATGTGTAATGAAGTAAAGGTATGCGTATGAATGATCAACCTAACAAAGTGGAAACATATTGAAGAATATATGATTTGGATGTATGAATGTATGTGGGTATCTAGAGGAGGTTATATTATTCTTTAAGAAGTTATTGTGTAAGTCATCTTTTATATCTATCTTAGACTTGTGCTCCACCCTCAAATTTGGTGTACATGATCTGTACTCTAGTTTCTTATGATATTTCAAGGTTTTTTAGATAACAAGAAAGTAAATTAAGGAGAAGTCCTCTCTTGGATAATCTTCATATTTGAGGTAGAAGAATGCTTAGAATAGGGGAAAAAACCCTAGAATAGGTGAATGTAGAAGAAGAAGCAACAATTATGACAGAGTTAATTGACATTTTGATAAACCACATATTGAATATCATTTTTATAGAAAATATGGACATTGTGAGTTTGAATGTAGGATTAAAATATTTGAAATGAGTAAGCAAAAATATGTTTTTGAAGAAAAAATGGAGAGACTATTCCTATATATTTTTAATTATAATGTTATTGAGGAATATTTAGAACATGTTTGGATTTGAGATAGTGGATATAGCAATCAAATGAAAAGAATAATAAGATATTCTCCATATTAGATGAATCAATGCAATTTGAAGTAAAGCTTGGAAACAAGACAAAGGTGACTATGATCGGTAAAGTCATCAAGTCAATCAAGAAAAAATAAGGTGAAAAGAAATGCATTTTTGATGTATGCTATATGCTTAGTTTAGAAAATAATTAGCTCAATGTTGGTAAATGACTTGAGAGGAATAGAAAGTTGTCTTTGAGAAACAAATGAGTTATTTCTTGGGTTGATTAAGAAATGAAATGTAATGTATATGGATTCCATCACACTTTTATAATGCTAGGTTTGAAAATATACATTATGTTAAAAAACATATATTGTGTTTTTTCTTCTAATTATGTGTTAATTATTATATTCTTTTTAGAAGAAATTACAATTGATTGCTATGAAAGTTCTTAGAAAAGGTGTACACTCAAAATGAACTTGTCAAATTACATAATGGACATGCAAGTGAAAATTATTAAGGTGATACCATTCCTTATAAAATTTTAAGAGGTGGATCCCCCCCAATTAGGGTGAGAGAAGGTAGAGCAATCTGCCTTGGGATCTCAGTGATGGATATAAGTTCGGGAGGTGGCCAACCGTTAGTACATGCATGCGAGAATAATTTTGATCCAGGTGGATGTTGGTGGCCACCTACCTATCCCATTTGGACCCCCATAACTATCTCTTTCAGTGTTTTAGTTTCCTAAATTGTAGCATAGTTTACTATTTTTAGCAGTTTTTCAGGTTCTTAACTTCCAGAGCCGTTTTAAGGCCCTAACCAACATTTTTTGGGAAATGTAGGGGCAACATGGGTCCATGGACTGATGTTTCCCTTCCCAAAGTTGTAGTGCTCAGATAGATCTTTATAACGAACTATTGTACGCGTCAAATGGAGATCGGGTGCGAAAGTTACAACCTCGGGAAGTTTATGTACCAACTTACCCAAAACGGGGCCCACAATTTGGTGTTTCATCTTCTAGGGTTAGGTTTTGGGATGTGAAGGATTTTTCATTTTTTCTCAAAAATAAATAGGCCTTTGAGCCTCATTGTAACACAGTTCAGGGGCATGTAGCCGCCACGTCTCTTCTCAGAGATACGCTACCATCGCCCTAGCTGGTTTATTTCCATTTCTGTTTGTAAGCATATTTCAGTGTTTTACATTAATGAAATGAAGTGTTATTTCCACTACATCTATGTGTTTATGGTTGTCTCTATAATTTGTTGCGTTCCAATTTAAATTCGAATCTGTGGTATCAGAGTGGTCTGCTTTTTATCTGTTTTCCTTTGCATGTCCCCAACAAGGTCAGGATATAAGGAGTTAGGGCTTCAACTAGTTGAACCTTTGGAAGACCAGCCTTGAAAATCCCGATGGCCTCCTATGGCGGATGAAAAGAAAGACAAGGGGGCAGGAGATCCTATCAAAATCTTGCTCAAGGAAGCCCTCGAGAGGCAAAGGAACGCGATGATGGATAGCTTTTCGCAGATCCTCCAACGACTACCCAGAGGTGATGCATCGGCTTCCAACAACTACTCTGGAAATGCCACACCGTTTAAGGTAGAAGTTAATTTTGAAATCCCCATATTTGAGGGTCAAATAGACACAGATGCTATAGATAAATGGTTAAATCTGCTAGATGGGTATTTTTCTGTTCATGAATTTTCAAGTCGGGAAAAGATTATTTTCACTCTTCTCAAAGCAACCCCCCACATCAAGGACTGGTTGGAAACCTACTGCGAGTAGAAGGATGAAAGTATAGGCTCACTATTTTCAGTCACACCCACTTGGGATTCATTTCGGGATGCCATCAAGGATCAGTACTACCCTGTCAAAAGCTATGAGGACAACTACATAAAGTGGACCAT
The DNA here is from genome assembly GCA_000404065.3 of Pinus taeda. NCBI lineage: Eukaryota > Viridiplantae > Streptophyta > Pinopsida > Pinales > Pinaceae > Pinus > Pinus taeda. The sequence continues at coordinate 124,228 of APFE031245127.1, read as the reverse complement.
GCTGCGACAGGGAAGGGACCAAGATGTGCTAGAGTTCACCAAAATTTTTCATAACCTTTGCACACAGTTGGGTATCAAAGATTCGGATCTGCATCTAGTACTCAAATACCATGGTTGCCTACACAGATACATTCAGGAAGAGATGGAGTTCCTGAACATCTCATCGCTTGGCACGCGTACCGATATGCTATCAAAATCAAGCAAAAGTTAAAACAAAAGAAGCGAGACTTTGGATCTGCGAATCCGAAGACCAAAGGACAAAGCCAAGGTGGGGTGACCCAAGACAACCCGTCAAAGCCACAAGAAAAGAACAACACCATGAAGTTGAAGAAGGGCACATGAAAGTGGTGTGAGTTCCACAAGAGCCCCACTCACAACACAAGTGAGTGTCGGAGCAAGCAGTTGTTGGTGGCCGAGTTGAAGGCTTCGAAATCAGATGCATGTTCCGATCCTGAGCCAGGACCCGGCAAGGGGAATGGCAAAGGGAAGCAGATCATTGATGTGGATCCTAGCACCACTGTTGCCACCGCCAAGATCCAAAAAAATGAGCTTCAAGATCTAGGGGAGGGGACACGTCTTTTCCACTCACAGATGTGCGTGAAGGGTTTACCGCTGCAATTCATTGTCGATAGTGGTAGCCAAAAGAACCTCATTTCAGGAGAGGTTGTGAAGCGGTTGGGCCTACCGACTACACCACACCCGCAGCTGTACAGTATCGGGTGGCTTCATGAAGGATGAGATCTCAAAGTTCGCCAGCAGTGTCGCCTTCCCTACAGCATCAAGCCCTTCACAGACGAGGTATTGTGTGATGTTACACCTCTGGAGGTTTGTGATGTACTATTAGGCCACCCATACTTGTGGAGGCGACATGCTGTGTATGAGTCAAGGCCTCGTGTTGTCATTATTTCTTTGGATAATTCATTATAAAGGACACCAGAGGTAGCCCCACCTACCACCACCTATTTGATCTCCATTAAGAAAGGCAGCAAGCTCATCTCCCAGACTAGGAAATTCATTTTCTATCTGATTCGCACCGGAAGTAAGGGGAAGATCGTCACCACATCCATGACCCCTGTGAAGGGTTCCTCCACACAGCAACAACAACAAAGGATACGGTCATGACAGAACACAGGAACAACTTCTCCTCACCCACAAGGGTCCCACACAAGCTTCAGGTGGGCAACAAATTCTGGTTGCATCTGCAGAAAGAACGCCTTACAAGAGCCCATCAGAAGCTCCGACAACGCTGACATGGTTCTTACACCATTACTAAGGCTGTGGGAAATAATGCTTTGGAGCACAACATTCCTCTATTCCTTCGTCTGCACCAAGTGTTCAATGTGTACGACCCTCGACCATGTTTCCCACCATTTCTGGACACATCTAAAATTGTAGAACAGCTCACCAGGGACCAAGTTTAGTAGATGGAGGTACTCAACACAATGGGGACCATTGCTTCCTAAGGGGGGAGGAATGATCCAGGTGGATGTTCGTGGTTACCCACCTATCCCATTTGGACCCCCACATCTATCTCTTTCAGTTTTTCAGTTTCCTAAATTATAGCACAATTTACTATTTTTAGCAGTTTTTCGGGTCCTAAACAATGTTTTTTGGGAAATCTGGGGGAAACATGGGTCCATCGACCGATTTTTCCCTTCACAAAGTTGTAGTGCTCAGATAGATCTTTATAACAAGCTATTGTACGCGTCAAACGAAGATCGAGTGCCAAAGTTACAGCCCCGGGAAGTTGATGTACCAACTTACCCAAAACAGGGCCCACAATTTGGCGTTTCATCTTCTAGGGTTAGGTTTTGGGATGTGAAGGGTTTTCCATTGTTTCCCAACAATAAATAGGCTTTTGAGCCTCATTGTAACATATTTCAGAGGCATGTAGCCACCACATCTCTTCTCAGAGATACGCTACCATCGCCCTAGCTAGTTTATTTCCATTTCTGTTTGTAAGCATATTTCAGTATTTTACATTAATGAAATGAAGTATCATTTCCGTTGCATCTGTGTGTTTATGGTTGTCTCTGTAATTTGTTGCGTTCCAATTTAAATCCAGATCAAATGTGGAGTTAAGATGAAGGACACGCGGTATGTGATCAGCAGGTTCCCACGATTGAAGTGGTACCCTGCTTAGTTGTTTTGGTGGACATCACCTCAATCACTGGGTATTTCTCCCTCAGGTAGATTTAGTTGGATTGTTTTGTGGTGTTGGTGTTCTGCGCTGGTGAGTTCATGGGGGAGGTGCTACTTGTCGAAATTGTCACTGCAACCAGAAAGAATGGAAAGTGATAGTGGGTATGTTTTTTCTATTACCTCCCCTCTGGGCCTAAAGAATGTGTGTCATAGTCACGAAAATGTCAGGGTTATGGGATGGCCTAGTCTAGTTTGGTATGGTAGTTGTCTATATGGGGTGTCATAGAGTGAAGTTATATATATCAAGTATGTTGTTTCTATCCCTATCTCAGTTATGTTCGGCATTATTCTCTCCCGCATGGGCATGCTTCTCTTTGTTCGGGGGTGTCGAGGTAGGTCAAGCTCCATGTGGCCTGAAAATGGTAGTAGGTTCTTCAAGTGGTGGGTTTCACTACAAATATGGTTGGGCAAGGGTCTGTTATGGTTTTATGTGTCTTCTGGCATGGTTTGGTTGAGGCCCTAGTATGACGAGGAACTCCTCAATGGTGATAATGTTCAAGGTTGTTGTTGCATGCATAGAGGATGTTTCTATGGCCTTTTGGTTTACTAGGTGTTTCACCGATGTGATATACGATGGAGCGACCCACATGAGATGAATTGGACTATATTTTGGTGGCATAACTCGGAACCTGACTGCCTTGTGATGCTCTCTAATGATTATATAACAGGTCTCTGTAATATTAGTGTCTTATGTTATTGCATGAATATTTATTGGCTCGGGTTGGTGGTGGGACTTCTAGACTGGCCCAACTACGCTCAATGTGACAGTGTTCAGTATAGTATAGTTTGGGGTACAAAAATGATGGGGGCTGGAGGCCATGGAAATGGCAATAGGTACAAGAAGATGAGGGAGAATGCATCTCCCTTAGTCAGAACGTCGAGAAGGAGTGGTTGGTGTACCGATGCTTAGAGATTTCAAGAGGCAATGCAGGTCTATGATTCGAGCACAGTTGCAAATGTCAAACATTTGATTAAAACTTGGGAAACTGATCTTAATTGTTGGGCAGCTGTGGAATTCAGGGTGGAGGAATAGAAGGATCTTATCCAAGACCTAGGCAACACTCATGGCTCTTTCACACAATACAAGCACACGATGCACACTTACTGGATTATGAAGAGCCTAGTGGCCAGAACCATAATGACCCCTCAAAGGCATGTCAGGGAGCCAAACCCGGGACTGTAGGAAATTCAAAGAGAGTTACAACTATTCCAGGTTCATATTCAGCATCAGAACAAGTGCCTAGACCGCATTGAGGAGCACACTTAGTGCCTCGCTCAAACAAAGTTGTCTAGTTCGAGTGCACGAGACCCAGCTCCAGTGGAGTCTTATGATTAGTTGACGTTTTTATGTTTAGTTGTGGTGGAATTTTTTTAGTTTTTAATAGTTATATATGTCAGCTACTATAGAATTCTGTAGATATATTAGTAGAAATTGTTGGTCAGACTTACAGGCATATAGAGCCTTGATGGAAAAACATCAAACTTTGAGATTTTGGATGGCATATAATGTGTTTCAGTGACCAACAGACCTGGTTTCCCATAGGGCAGGTTGAGGCCATTGAACATATTTTACATGTTTGTAACTTGCTTTTACTTTAATGAAAGAAGAAGGACTTACCCAGCTTACAAAATAAAATAAAATTTAAAAGGTGGATATTATTGGCCCACTTTATGTAGATATTGACATATGTATGTTAGAAATTGCCACACTTGTCAAGTTTATGTGGGAAGAGATAAAATACCTACTATTGTATTACAACTTGTTCACATTTAACAAGCCTTTCAGTAATGAGGATTAAATTTCATTGGTGAATTAAATATGAAATTTTCTAAGGGAAAAAAGTATCTCCTAACTATTATTCTACTAAATGTCAACACTACAAAAAAAAACACTTCTTTTAAGGTAGCTGTCCAATTTATTGAGAAAAATATTTGAGAAAAAACACTTGGAGGGAAAACTCAGTATACATAAACGTAGCCATGAAGAAAATAAACCAAGATATACTTTTAACCATTACCATGCAACTCACACAGTAAAATCATATGCATGTTAATCTTGGGTTGGAGCTTATCTATTTTTCATAGTTGGAGTTTGAAGCTAGACTTGTGGTGAGTTTGTCTTCCATAATTAGACTAAAAACCTAAGAAAAAATAAAGTTGAAATTGCCTTTGAGAGGTCATGCTACACATGTTAGTTTTGGTTATTTATTTGAACATGGCCTTCTTTCACAAAGACAGAGTGAAGAGCAATAGATTTAGGAAATAAATAAAGCCTTCATCACTAGGGTGGCACACGTCTCAAACCTTTATTTTCATAGCTCAAACAAAAGGAAACAATGAAGCCAATGTACTAGGGATAATGCTTTTAAAGAGTGCGATTTTTTTTAATCAATGGTTGAAAAACCTTCTTCACCAAATCATGCATTGATTCCATTCGCATCAAAAATTAATTTGAGATATCCATGGTATACAATCGTTTTAGTTTCATCCATTACCAACATGCATTTTATTTCCCAATAAACAAAACTAAACCATGAGTACTTTGCATCTATATAGAATATATCACCAAGTAATTTCCAATTTTATGGATGGCCATGTCAAATTCCCAATGTATTAATCACCTTGTTAAGAATTTGCCAATTCATTTGCAATTGAACCGGTATATTATTATACTAAACATCTAATTGCAATGTTTATGATGTGCATTATTACTATTTTATCCTTGATTTTGATATCACACTGAAGGATTTAATCCTTGCCTCATATTACAATAAGCATTGTGATAGCCTATGCTTTGTGTTATTAAAGCATCATAGTATAACCTTAAAATAGGAATTGCAAAACATTAATCAATAGTGTGCATGCTAACACTTGTTTACGAGTTTGTCTTATTAACTTGGCAAGAAGAAAAACTCACAACTAATATAACCCTGAATAAATAATGTTTGTAGACTAATAATTACACTTGTTTTTTTTTGGAACTAGTGGTAACTTGAACAACCTACTACAAGTAACCATAAACACTAGTATGAGATAATCACCATCAACATTAAACTATCACAATTGCATCAAGTATAAAACAAAGATGAACTAAAGGATGAACACCACATTGGATAATTAACATTGTAGTGATATCACTATTCCCAATTCACTTGAGAACCTATTAGGCGAATAAAAACATGGTAAAGTCAAACCATATTGATGATTAGAGTGATTTTCATTCAAATTTTACATTAGGCATAGAGTTTCAAAATGCTTTACAATTGACCAAAATATGGTTTGACATTAACATGGTACTAAAACCTTTTAAAAGCATCGATGAAATTTACTTCATTATAAATCTAAAGCCTCTAGCAATAACGTCACACCACTAATGAGTAAAATATATGATGAGAAAAATGATGCACATTTGTATAACTCATGGATGCCTCTAATGCATGATGTCCTCTACAAGGGTCAACTTTAATTGGGTTAAGATCACATCAAGCAACTTGATTCCAAGAATTCAAAATATTTGTGAAACCCTAGACAATCAAATATCAAAGTTTTATTTAGCTCCATACTTAATGGATATTGCTTGTGCCCCTAAATCATTTTTAGGATGGTTGGAATTATTCCAATCTTTCATCTAAGTATATTGTTAGGATATATGAAAAGCTAACTGTGAAATATAATAATATGAATTTATATGGGATAGTTTTTGGTAGCTTTATATGAAATTGTATCCAAAATTTTATGTGTAATATTTTTTTTAAGAAGATAGGAAGCCCATAAAACTTATTGGCAATTGGTTTATTGAGGAAAAATTGGAAAATTTTAAAGATGTATGCTTATATTAAAGCGTCTAAATTTTAGTGATTTTGACTAATTCCTAAAATCACGACTATGAAATTTTTTATGTTAGTTTTTTTTTTAAATACTCTCAAACCTCCTAAGTAATTTCTATCTAGTCTCTATAAAATATTTACATTATTTTTTACAATAAATAATTTTTATTATATAAGAATTTTGGTAGTGAACTCTGTTTTTAGGAAAAGTGGATGGAAATTAATGAATTCCTTTTTTTTCCAAAAGGAAAAAATATGGAAAATTAACCCATGGGTGAAATCTAACGCTTAATATTTTCTCTAGGAAAAATTATATCAAAAGTTATGGCCACATAATGGCTCATTCTTTGCTACTTGTGCATACATCCGATAGATTGGTTTTGAAAGAAATTGCATTCCATACAAATAGGGAAAATGTAGTCTTGAAAAGCAAGTAAAATGAAGCTTTTCCTTCCGATCTTATTACTGTTGGATTTTATAGTCTTTATAATTTAATTTATGCCCAAATGCAAGATAACAAAATTTGGCATTATACATTGTGCATGGGATCCTTCAAAGTACACGATCATTTTAAGGAAGTGTTAGATCATCTTGACCAAAAAGGCCTAAATGACTAAATTATCATGAAGAGTTCTCAAAAGATTAAATGTGGAAGAAATGCCTTGGATTTTGATTAGGCTCTAGAGCATATGAGGCAAGAATAAAACATAGAACTCATTTTTAAGTGAATGATGGATGCAGTTCTTAAGGTCATGCATCCAATTTATATGGTGAAGCTTTCGCTTATCAATTGAGAATAACATATTTTGCTACCAAAAAATAAACGAAGAAGCTAAAGACATTATAAAGGAACATATAGGTAATTTTAATAATGAATTTAACAACATCGAGAAAGATAAACACGATAAAGCCACTAAACAGATAGAAAACAGGCATGGTCATCTTGATAATGCTTTAAGTAACATTGGGAAAGGTAAACATGGAAAAACCACTTAAAAAATAGAACATAGTGTCGTTGAGGAACAATAAAAGAATTATAATCCCAACAATAACAATGAATCAAAGGATAAAACAACTCTTAAGATGGGGGTAAACAAAGGATTTACAAACCCCACTTAAGGGTTCAAATCTCTTCTCAATAAACATCCGCAAGCATTTGATGGTGATCCAACCGTGGTGTTGTAAACTCTCTTTTGCAAAAGTGAAGAAAGGCATTAAAAAATTTGTTCATAAGTAAAAGAGAATAAATAAAATATGACATCATTATAAAACTGCAAAACTAATGGCCATTGATGAGAAAACAATGCATCCAATTGCAATGGCATTAATAGGAGTAGTTGTTGCATAAGACCCTCAATCAAATATCCTTGAAATGATGGAATAGATGAAACAAAAGAGTGAAAAATAGCCATCATACTAGTAGGTTAATAAGCATAATATGAACGATCAATTTTATTATGTACAAGGGCTTAATGAAGAAAGTTTGCAATTGCAGATTAATTATTTCAAATGCATTTTTATAGTGAAATATATTTTTGATGTTGTTTTAGTCATTTTGGATCAACTAGATCATATGATTGTGAATATGACAATGAAGTTGCAAATTTAGATACCATCGTCTTGTGACAAATGAAGTTGAAGTTGATGTCAAAATTTGTGCACATTTTGAAGCTTACCTATATTAATAAACTTGAAGTGAGCATCCAATAGATTAATGATACCATAAGGGAAACTTATGAGATGTTGAGAAATTGTTGTAAGAGCTTGATGAACTCATGGTAGATTCTCAAGAGATCACTCGACAATGTAGTTTACCAATGTGCAAAGATGAAGATAACTTTATCCCATTAAAAAAACCCATCAAAATAACTTAAAAATTTCTTTAAAAATGATAAACAATTACAACAAAATTTACAAAAAGGTTGAAAACAAATAAAAAACTGCTCAATTAAGAGTTATATCTAATCTCATTTTCAATAAAAATTTCATAAAACTCTATCTCTAAAAATAATTTTCTCATGCACCAGGTAGGAAATATGACATACTCTAAATATACTTAAAATATATCACATCTCATCTAATAAAACATTATTGATACGCATAAATCTTTGATAATCACACTTAAACATATCAATTTTGAAACCACTCTAAAATTTTGAATTCGAAAAGCTATACTTCTACAAAACAATACTCCTTTCAAATTTATACATTATATTAATTTTTTTAATACTTCAGATTTCTATTGTCCACATGGGGTAGCTCAAGCGGCAAGGGCCGTGGAAATGAAGTCTCACCGAACCGGAAGTCTTGGGTTCAAATCTTGGGCTACCCTTCCCCCGTTGAGGGGTACTTAATGGACATGTAAATCGGAGAGTCCGACCCCAGCTTACAAAAAAAAATACTTCAGATTTCTATTTAATTTAATGGATACAATTTCAAATTTTTTTTGGTAGATAAGCACCAACGGGGGATTTGAACCAATGGCCTATCACAAAGAGTGCTTTAACTGTACACCCATTCACTGTCAATCCAAAACCCCATAAATAAATACAATTTCAATTTCAATACCAATAAAACTTTGGAAAAAATCCTATAAACAATTTAGAAATAAATTCCAAAAACATAATAAATATCAAACACATACAAAGGCACTCTAGTGACTAGCTAACTTAATCTAACTTGATTCCAGAAACTTTACGTAACAAATAATCAACTGGGATTCCCATCCCTCTCTTTTCATTAAAATACATCAAATCTTTATTTATTATTAACTAGCCTTCCAAGTTAAGCTAACCTCAGGTCTAACCAACCTAACAGTTACTTAGCGTGTTCACCAACCTTTCCTTCCGATGAATTATACTCTACGCCAAGTTTATTCGCCTCCTTAAAGCCAACCGACTACCCACATGATATTTACTTGTGTCGTGCGATTGGTAACTTCTCGAACTTAACCGTGGTTAGACACGCAACACGTGGTTGCGTGTGTAACAACTGTATACACGTCATCATCAGACTCCCCAAATCAACCGACATGTGTTTTAATCACGCGCATTGTTGACAGGCAAACATGCTGACGTCATTAACAACGAGTGACTTGTTCTCCATGTCAACCGGAGCGAGAGAATTGGATAAGTCAATAATTTAGGAGTGATGTGATCCAATTTGATTGTGTTATTAGAATTTAAAGGTGACCACCATCCGTTTGATATTTGACTCTTATCTCGAAAATTAAGGCGAGACTTATTTTTTAATGTATATATTTATTTTTAAATTTAAACCAACACATTATCTATATAACCAAACACATTAATATACAATTTTTAATTATTAAAAGATACCGTTTTAACTAACTTTTAACTTAAATTCTTTTTAAAATTATTTCATATATTAAGGTTTGGTCATCATGATAAGTCACTGCCTTTAAATTATCAGGATGATTTTTTGACTCTGGCCCTTGGGTCAAAATTAATCGTTGGTCAAGATAGTTGTTGGAGGCTCTGCTCTAACTATTTAACATGCAAAGCTGGATCTGTTTCTTCAACTTGTCCTGACGATGAATCACACTTATTGGTTCGAAACGGGTCGACAAAGGTCTTTCTATATGTTATTTAGGCCGAAATTCTTCTTATAACTATGATGGATCACAGAAGCTTCAATTCTACAACATTAATATACATTTATTAATATGATTGAGCTATATATACCTTAGATTGAAACAAACGCATTATAATATATATACAGCACAACCACATCATAAATATTGGTGGCCAAAAATTAACCATATTATTTATAAAATTCAAAGCCCGTGGATTTTGACATAGAATTGGGTTTATGTTAGCATGTTCAACACAAGAAGGGGCATGCACATTGCAAATTGACTTCCATTATGAGAAGATGATCCGTAACACCTTATTCCTCATGCTCTTTCTCCATGTGGCAGTCCTCTCTTGTACCACTTGGTTATTAAAAATGGTGGCAAAAAAATAAATTAAATGTTTAATTATTGATAATTAATAATTGAGGAAATAAATATGTATTTAATTGTGAAATAATAAATTTGATAGGTTTTTTCTACTTTCTTTAAAAAAAAGTTGTGAAATAATAAATATAAGAATGATTCCATTTTTTAAAAATTAACTAAGTTTAAGAATAATATTTAATATATTTTCAATTATGTATTTTTTTTTTTTTATATTTTGACTTTTCAATTTTATTTGATTTTATACTTTCAATTATGCATTTGTTTTATTTTTTATATTTTTTTGATTTTTTTAAACAATTTTAAATTTTTATAGTTTATTTGTTTTATATTTTAGAGGTTTTTTGGTATATTTTTATTGAGTTTGGCTGGAATCTAGGATATATTTGTTAAAATCATAAATTTGAGTTGTGATTTTTTCACAATTCGAGTGCTTCAAAGGTATTTCAGGGTGTTGAATCCATTTATGCATTCAAAAATGTATTTTAAACAACAAAAACACATGATTTGACCAAAAAATGTTTCGTGAGATTCACGTCAAAAAATATAAAATGTAGAATAGTTTGACAACACCATTTATTTTTATTTATTATTCAACATTTTTCCATAATAAAATGTGTGAGACTTTCATCTACTTACCATGTCGATAACATTAATAAAATAATTCATTTGAGTTTAGTTTGGGTGATTGCACAAAATCGTTGTGATCCTCCTCACACAAGTTCAAGTCTCGTAAGTTGACATGTTTAAGTTTTGGAAAAGAGTAATATATATGACACTCTTAAGTGAGTATATTTTATAAGTTGGCCTACTACTAACAACCTCTCTCTTTCTTTTACCTTGAAAGGGAGGTCAATCTCTTTCCTCGAGCGATCCCCAATGCCCAAAATGAAGACTCTGGAAAAGATAAAATAATTAATAAAATAAGTTCATCATAAAAAGGTAGAGAATTTTTTATGATGATAATGATGATGAAGAACATCCATTAAGACCCATATGGTTTATTGAATCTTAAGAAGGTGAGAGATTACTCAGAACTCTTTAGCATCTTGCTCGAAAAGAATTAAGAGAAGTGTTCCAACATCACTATATTTTTATTCATTATTCAGTATTTTTCCATCATAAAGTGTGAGAGATTTATGTCTATTTACCATGTAGATAAAATTAATACAATAAACTCGTCATAAAATCATAGATATTTTATGATGATGATGGCGATGATGATGAATGCCCATTTATACCAATATGGTCTATTGGACCTTAAGAAGGAAAGAGATTACTTAGAATTCATTAGTATTTTATATCTATGCTCGAAAAGCATTAAGAGAAGTCTTCCAACATTACTATAGTTTTGTAGACCCAAAAGGTCAAAAAGGTTGGTAGCGTGACAAATATTTTGAAAATTAGATTGAATATAAGATGGAAAATCTAAGAGAGCATTTTTCATCTTCAACTCTCTTGTTAGGAATAAAATCATAGTGCAATAAAATCAAAATGAATGCAAAAATAAAACATAGAATAGAAACAATACACAGGAAACACCAATATACGTGGTTCACTTGATTTGGGCTATGTCCATGGAGAATTAACCAGGCCTTCCTTTTATTCTGTCCAACAAAGTGAAGGAATTACAACTTGCAACATATTCATTACATCCTCCTCTTTTGTCTCTCACAATATCATCTCTCTCTCAATTACAATGTTATCTCAACAATATATACATGTAGTACAATTCCCTCATAAAAGAGGGTTTCCTTCTAGAACAAAAAACCTTAACATAACATTTACCATTAGATTTATGACTTAATGATGAACGATCTAGCTTTCCTATGAAATTACAATATTTTTCAATGCATTTAAAAAAAAAAAAAAAACTCTTCGGGGGTGCTTCCTCCAAACCACCTCCAAGGAGGGCTCCAAAGAGTTTTCACCACCCCCTTGACCCCCTAGCGACAACAGTGAGGAGAAACACCCCCTACACCCCCCATCAAGAACTCCGATCAAAATGCGGCTAAAAACTAAGACCTCTAAATCAGGAAGATAATCAAGATCCACGAACAACAATCTACCAGTTGGAGACCAGTTATAGAAACTCCACTACTATTGCACCTATTTTTCATCAACTTTTGACATGGTTAGTTTTTCATCTTCATCTTCGTGCTTGAAGACCAACTGAAATTGCACATAAACTCAGTTTCTCCTTGGTTACTACTTTTGTTAACATGTCTGCAAGATTATGGCTAGTATATATCTTTTCTAGCTTCAATGGTCTGTCTTAATGTTGACCATATGAAATTGTACCTAAGCTATATATGCTTTGTCTTAGAATGAAAAGTTGAGTTATTTGCAATATGAATGGCACTTCCCCTACCACTACACAACCTGTTATTCTCTTGCTTCTTTCTTGATTCCTCTATGAACATCTACAACCAAATCATTTGTTTACTACCTTCATAGCAACAACACACATTCTTTCTATTGTTGAAAGTGCAACAAATCTTTGCAATTTCAAGATCCAACTTATTGTTGTTAAACCTACAATAAAAACATGCCCTATGGTGCTCCTATTACTATCTATATCACTTGTCATATTTGAATCAACTTATCCCTATAAAAGAGTGTTTGAACCTCCAAAGCATAGTTCTTGAGTAGTAGTACCTCTCAAATGCCTAAGAATCCACTTTACCTTGTTCCAATGAGTCTTTACTTGGATTATTCATGTACATGCTCACAACTTCCATTGCATGTGCAACATCTAACCTTGTTCACACCATTGCATACATTAAGCTACCGACCACTGATGAATATGGAACCTTGGACATATAGTTTATCTCCTCTTGGGGCACATCTCCTTATTCAATTTGAAATGGATAGCCAAAGGTCTACTAATTGGTTTTGTGTCTTTCATTTTAAATATTTTTAACATCTTTTCTATGTACTCACTTTGAGACAATGTTAATTTATGATTTTTATTGTCTCTTGTTATATTCATACCAATTATTTTCTTTGCAACACCCAAATCCTTCATAGGAAATGAATTAGCTAAATTTATTTTGAGCACATATATATGCATGTTAGACCCCACAACAAGCATGCCATCTAACATAATAAGATAATATAGCTACCATTATCCAGTCTCTTAGAATAAACACATGATCAAACTAACACATACTATAACCTAATCATATGTATGGTATCAAATTCATTGTCAAGTTTCTTAAAAAACCCTACCCTACCTTGCTTCCAACTTCCCCATCGCTCATGTCATCTTTGCAATTCTTGCCACCATGGTTGGAAATGTAGGAGGAAGTAGAGATCCCTCCTATAGAAAAGTTACTATAGGGGACAATTTCCCTAGTCAATCTATTAATCCTTGACTTGATGAGTTTTCAAAAAATCTAGGCTTGGATGAGTATTAATGATAATCAAGGATGACTTCAACTAGCTAGAGACCTCCACAAAGTTGCCTTCCAAAAGCAGCCGTAGATCCAAATTTTGAGGTGCATTCCAATTGAATTGGGGATTGCATTCAGTACATGAGAGATCATTCTTTAATCAGAAAATTCCTAGGCATTTGGCCCTCGGAAAAATCCCTCACCTACTAGATTCAACACAAGTCGAAGACAAAGGAACAAAAGGATTTTCCACCATAATATTTTCCAGGTTGGAAAATCACATGAGGGTCTTTGAAAATGGCCCATAATTCTTCAATTGTATAAGATTATATATTAGGTTTTGGATGGAGAGACTTGTTCTATACAAATAATACTTTACTACAACCTAGTTTGGGTCTGCATGTACTCCTTACTTAGTGAATTCTGGGATGAAGAAATATAAGCAAGCATAAGAAATTCTCAGGGTCATTTTGTCAAAGTATCAGAAGCCACTAAACAAGTGAGATACATATCTTATTCTCGCATATCTGTATATATGAATATCTCAAAGCACCTTCTTGATTTGATTGATATCTACTATCACAACAAACTTTGGAAGCCAACTTGGAATATGAACACATTATGTTATGCTACTGTAGATGTCATGAATATGTGCATCTCCACAAAAATTTCCATGTTTTGGTTACTAAGACTACTCTAGATCAAGGCTAAGTTGTAGATCAATATGGCTTCTCTAAATCAATTATTCATTGCCATGGAGCCAAGCCTCCACTCCCGTAGACACACTTTGGGAAAACTCTTGTTACCAACAATAATTTTGAACTGCTTGCAAATATTGAATCCACAACCCCTCCTATGAACCCCTCCCACCTAGAGATAGACATGCCTAATACTAGCAGCCCTAAATAATCCTATGAGTTTCCTCCTATTACCTCCTCACAAACCCGAAATTCAGATCCTCTGGAATTCTCAAAGAAAGCTTCTAAGTTGTTGCACAATAATTAGGGCACTAAAGAAATGGATTTGAATGCTCTCAACCTCCCAAGAATTTCTAAGAAATGGAAATATAAAGACATAAAATCGTTTTTGCAGTGTCAAGTCAAAATACTAATCATATCCATTCTCAAATCAAGACATCAATACAAATCAATGCCAATCATTTAGGGGTTCATGTACAACCCATGAAGAACACTAAAAAGAAACACAAGGATGAGAAGAAAAAAATGCCGTAAGAGCAATTAGAAATTTCTGGAAGAACTAGGAAACATTCTTGTCGACTCAGGTGAAATAAAGTTCATCTTGGAGGTTTATCCCTCCACCAAATTATCTCTCCCATGAATATAATCTCCTAGAATATTAGAGGCCTCAATTGCAATGGAAAGAAAAAATTCTCAAAGACAAGTTGCTCATGGAACATCCAACCTTGTTGACGATTTAGGAAACTAACACTTCCTATGAATTCATATGCAAGTTGATAGACAAATGGGGTTGATGATGCCAATCAATAGCTATTTAAACCCAAGGTCAATATGGAGGTCTTGCTATCATCTATAACTCTCAAGAGGTGTCCATCTTTAAGATTTTTCTTCTTTAGAATTATCACTTTACAATTTCAACTTATAAGATCATCAATAACTTGTTTTCTTTCAAACATCTATATCTCTTCACTACCTTTGAGACAAGAAACATTTTCCTATATCCGTTAAGTAGGCCAATATTTTGATCTCCCATACATCTTGGATCCTAGTTGGGGATTTAAATTTAATAAAATATTTAGAAGAAAATAAGGGTGGTTTGATAAATTCAGAAGTGGAATCTAGTCTCTTCCAAGATGTCACGTCTTCTTCTCATTTGGTTGACCTCGCCACCATTAACTATACTTGTACTTGGAACAATCACAAAGGTCACTCCTAGAAAATAGCCTCAAATCTAGATAGGCATTGCATCTCTAAAAATATCATGTCCAGGGACATTTTCGTGGAGGCTTCCATTCTCTCTAGTTATGGCTTGGATCATTGACTGGTCAAATTAGACATCAAAATCAAGTCGTGCCCTAGAAATATGCCTTTTCTCCTAGATCATTTATGGCTCCAACATCCAAACTTCAAATCCATAATTAAGGATTGTTGAGTTGAAATAGATAACTTGGAACGATTGACCATGTTCCACCTACAAAGGAACCGTAAGCACATAAAAAATTAGCTTAAAACCTAGAATAAGGAAGAATTTGGGAACATCACTAAGGACAAACAAACTTGGAAGCTCGAATGGATCACATATAGAAGGAATCCATTCACCAAGGAATATTAAAGGACCTCATAAAGGATGAAGTGTGAACTCTCACTCTGCTTGAAGAAAGAAGGAAGATGGAAGATATACTTTGGAAACAAAATTTAGAATCGGATGGTTGAAGGAAGGAGAGTGAAATATTGTTTTCTTCTACAATTCAATGCTTCAACATCAACAACACAATTTTATTTCTTCCTTAAAAACTAGGAAAGTGTCAAGGTTCATGATCATGAGGACATGGATAATGTGTTTGTTCAATATTATAAAGAGTTATTATCCAACCCCAAGCTAGATCACTTGGAGGCTATACATAAAATAGTTCAATGCATTTTGCCTCTGGTTACCAAAGAGAAGAAAGAGGCTCTCTTAAGAGAGATATCCATCAAATAAATGTAAGAGGTAGTAAAATCTATGCCCTAAAACAAGGCCCCTAGGTCGAATGACTTCACTACTGGCTTTTTGAAATCTTGTTGGTCAACAATCAAACATGATATTTGGCATGCAATGGAGAAATCAAGGAGATCTAAAACCATCTCGAAAGCTCTTAACACTACCTTCTTCACTTTAGTTCCCAAAAAGGATGAATTTGAGGACCCTAACGACTACCTTCCCATTCTATGTGTAATTTAATCTATAAAGGGATCACCAAAATAATAGCCAATCACCACAAACCCATCCTATCTAAACTCATTTTAGTGAAACAAACTGGTTATGCGGAGGGGCATCAAATTTTGGATGGTATAATGATTTCACATGAAACAATTCACTCTTCAAAATTCTCCAGGTAACCCAAAATGCTTCTAAAACTTGACTACTTTGAGGTTTTTAACAAACTCAATTGGAGTTATCTCTTCAACATTCTTTGTGCCTTTAGCTTTGACCCTGACTAGATTTGTGGATCATGAGCCTTAGCTCTTCAACCTTCTTCTCTATTTTTCTAAATAGATCAATTACTACACTTTTTTTAGCCTTTTGTGATATTTGGAAAAGAATATTCATTGTCACATTTTCTCTTTATTATAACAGTGGAGTGTCTCAATCAGGCATTCAAAGAGATAATTGAGGAAACAGAACCAAAGGACTCTATCTATTTGGTGATGATTTCCTTTTATTGCACCAACAATTTGTGGATGATACCTTGGGTATGGGTGTTCCAACTATTGAAGAAGCCAAATTATTTTCTCAAATTCTAGAGGAATTCTCTCTTGCCTCAGGTATGGAAATAAACATAGCTAAATCTAAGTTTTTTTTTTCTTAAATGTACCTTTAACTATGAAAAAACATATTGCGAAGACACTTAGTTTCCAAATCAACAAATTGCCAACAAAATACCTGGGAGACCCACTTGTGGATAGTTCCCTCAAATTTGGTTTATGGGAGGATCAATCCAATAAGAAGTTAACCATCTAGACTTGCTAATCACTAAACTTAGTAGGAATACTCTCATTAAGTTGGTTCTACAAGATTTTCCAATATAATTATGCTTTTATCTAATGGCACCCTCCTTAGTCCCTAACTCAATCAAGAGCATGAAATGGTATTTCATGTAGGGAGAATAAAAAATGGAAATAAAAAGATGGCACTTATAGCTTGTGATGACATCTTCAGACCTAAACTAAAGGGAGGTCTGGGGCCAAGAGATCCTTCAACTTTAGCTACAGTTTTTGGAGCAAAGATTTGGTGGCATTGGCTCCAAGGAGCTCAAGACCTTTGGAAATGTATCTAGATGATAAAGCATGCAAAGAAAATTCCTATGGGGAAGCTCATAATAATTCCCTTAACCCAAGAAAGCTCCTCCATTTGGAATTTATCAAAAAAGGAATGCATTTGATACAACAACACTTCTTTTAGAAAAATCGATGAGAGGTAGACAACCATGTTTTTGGAGGACTCATGGAAATAACTCCCAAAATTCCAAGACCAAAATGACTTAAGGTATCGAAACCTTCACGTGGCTTCCCAAGGATCATAAATTCAAAGACTATTGGGATGCCTCTAACTCAGATCAAACATGGAGATAATGGTTAATTCCAAGGGAATGGAATCCCAAGCCGAGGGAGGGGACTTGGACAAAATTTTGGCAAGAGATTAAGAAAAGACTCATCATGATATCCAAATTAGGAAATAAACTGCAATGGGGTTATGGACCAAGTATTTATTTTTCCATTTGTGAGGCCTATAGCCTAGAAACAAATTTCAAATAATCTCCAAAAGATTCCATCTAGAATTACATATAGCAGAGAAATATATGGCTGAATTTTTCCATCTTCTTATGGCTCCTAGTTAAAGGGAAAACCTTAAAATAGGGAAACATTAAAAAATCCAAGCATATGGGCTCCTCCTGCTATTATCCATGCCTTCAGGAATTTGAAAATGTGGATCATATCTTCAATAGTTCCCCTTATTCCAATCAACTATGGCGTGATCTATAAGCTAACATGAAGATGTCAAATTGTGATCTCTCTAGTATCCCTCACACCATTAACAATTGGAGGGATCAATATTTTAATAATCCTACCTTGAATTACATTTGGGCTCTCCTTCTAGACCTGCTCCTTTGGACTATTTGCAAAAAGAGGAATCGTTGCATATTCAACAATTGCTCCCTCCCTTCCAATGCTCTTTGGATTAAAATTCAAAAGAACGTACAGGAATCAATTTTCCCATAATCTTGGTCATATCAAGACTGACAAACCTCAGGAAAGGAGGCCTTGTTTCTTCAAATATGGTTCCCTACTCCATGAGTCACAATTTCCCCCTTTTTTCCCTGCTACAATGCTTATTCCCTTCTCCTAAAGCTCTCCTCCCTCTAATTTTCTAAAGCTCAATTTTGATGGTGCTTCAAGGGAAACCCAGGAAAAGAAGGCTATGGAGGTATCTTTAGGGATAATTTGGGATCCCAAATCTACATTTATGTAGGATTTATGGGATATAATAGTAACAACACAATAGATTGAAGCCCTGGAGGAGGAACTATTGATTGCCCAAACGCAAGGATATGCCAAACTTATGTTGGAGGGAGATTCCCAACTAATTATAAACATGATTCACAAGATCCTAGATGGAACCCAAAAACAAAAAATATATCATAGTTGGAGACTTGAAATCCTACTCATACGAGCAACATTTCTCCTTCCTTCCATTATGGGGATCATCCCTACTCACATCAGAAGAACTAGAAATAAAACTACAGGTGAGTTAGCTAATTACGAATGTGTCTTGTCAACTTTGTATATTTCCTCCTCATAGAAATCCTTTGAATATTCTCACCTCAAGTAAGAATGACAGACAATAGCTAAGTAAGAAAAAACTCTCTGACTGGTCTCTTCTATCTTATTCCTTCATTCTCTTTGTTTATATATCTTAGTCTAGAATTTCCTATGTGACCCAATTTTTAGTTTTTATATCAAAAGGCATGAATGTGTCCTCTACTCTTTTGAAAACGTTGATATTCTAGGTCTAGCCTAGTTTTCCCAGTGACAAACTAGCCCAAAAATCCATGACTTAATATGTATTTCATGTTTTCATGCAATACAAAATATTTACCCACGAAAAAAACATCTACTATAACCTTTTTCCATCATAAACCTATCAAACTTCAAATACCACTATCTTGGATCTTAGTTTAAACCATACAAGCTCTTCTTCAGTCTACATACTAAGTAAGTGTCAAGCTTCTACACCAAAGCTCTAGATGCACTTCTTGAAGTGCCACTTAAATGGGTATATTTATTTCCATGGCCTTCTTTGGGATCCACCATTTGTTAGAGTCCCTTGACCTACCTCTTTGTTTTATGGCACAATAGTCTTGGAACAAAAATTGGTATTGCTCCCATTGCCTAGTACTCTCTCAGGTAATCCAAAAAAAATTCACACGCCTTTGTTGGTTATCCACTTACTCTTCCAGAAACTTGTGTAGGAGTGGTCTTGATGAAGCCAGTTTTACCAATGGGGGTGTCGGATTAGTGGAGTTACTAGCCTCCCCATTGTGCTTATGATCTCATACAAATAAACTGTGATTTTGTATGCAATCATTTTTCCCCCTGATTGGATCGATTATCACATAGACTAGCCATGGTTTGTGCATCTTATTTTAGAGTTGAAGCCACCTCATGTTGATTCTCTATTACCATTTGGCCCATTTCATGTCGACCACACTCTAATTCTTGGATTACCACTTGTTTCCATCTAGTTAAATCATTCAAGATATTTTTGAATCTTTCCCATGGTTGATTTTCACAATTCCTCATCTAGTATTTTCCTTTCTCTTGCTTCTTCTTCTTCTTTCTCTTGAAGGTTATATTTCCCTCATCCTCTAGAAACATCAATTGATAACCCTACTAGACTGGTAGGATGACTAGCTCTGATACAACTGCAATAATACTATTCTCTATTTTGGAAATAACTTCTAGGTATTAATTCAAGAAATTTTAACAAGATAATTTTATCACACAATTTCCATGAATCCATGCAAATTTCTCCAAACATGAGTAACTGAATCCAATTTTAAAATCCCAAGAATGAATATAATGACCCCAATACTATTTTATTTAAAGTAATTTTTAGGAGGAATTTTACATAGTATTTGGAAATGAACCTGATAATACACTCAAGGTGATTGCTAGCAAAAGATGTGCTAAATCCACACACCCTTTATAGTCAAATAGTGCGACTAGGATATTTGTCCCACTTAGGCCATAATGGTCTCAGGAAATTCAACCTTAAATACTCAGACAACTAGGCCTCCCAAAAATCAAGAAATGGTTTGAAAAATAGATAGGTTACAATGCTCATGACCTTACTGCCTCCTTAATGAATCAATCCACACAATAACTTAATCACTCCAGGCACACTTCGCCCTCTTCTTCTCTGTAATTCAGCCTTGGATTCTTGCTCATCAATTTAGGCTTTGAGAAGGTAGTTTGACTCAACAATATGAGGTATCCCACTCTCGACCTTGGTCATAGCTATTGACAGTAGCTTGACCTTGGCCATTCATCAAATACAATGCAACATTGCTTGAATTAATTGAAAAATTTGCTTCCTGGATAGATTGTTATTATTTCAGACTTAGTCTTCAAAGATGGACTACAATTGATACAACTTGGCCTCCACACGAATGTTAATTGGTCTATTCTTGCGATTTTTTTCTTTTTACTTCACTGGTTTGATTTGCCTAGGAACTGATGAACTCATTCCCTTACAATCAACAACCTCAGTCCCTTAATATTGATAATAAATCTGACCCCTACTCTTGCAAATCATGGCTATGTAAGCATGCAACCTTCATGAATCAAATAATGTTCTCTAATCGTGACTAAGAAGAGCACATAATGGTAGTTGTCGAGTTCAAGAGTGATCAATGCAATCATGACTTTGTAGAACTGTGTCAAGGTAGGTTATTCAATCATTAATGTTAAGTGCAAGGTTAGCCAAAGCTTTTGTTTAACATTGTATGCACTTTAATACATGTGTCATATGTAGTTATTCATGGCACCATTGATGTCGAAGGACCCGATGCTCATCAGGAGTATTACACCATACATATACATGGTTGCCTAGTGGACTCATAAGCAGAATGGCGACGAGTAATTCATTTTTTAGGCTTGAAATTGACACCCCTTGCAATATTCAAATCAACCTATGGATTCAGTAATCTCTATGCCTTCAAAATTGATGAACTAGAAACCAACTAATTAAATTAACTAGGCCTCAGGAAAATTGGAATTTGTTCTTCTGGACCATGTATGTGGCCATGAGATTAACCTTGAATACAAGATTTGTCTAGGGAGTATTTCAACTCCGAAACCAACCATCTACAGCTAGGGTATGTCTCTCAATACCAGATTTGTTGATTATTAGGGTTTTCCCCTTTTCTTGGCACCTCATAGAAACCCTTGTCAAAATTTCCTCAATAATTCTTCCACGATGTCCCTTCAATCTCCTTCTCCCTTTTTATAATAATTTCGTCCTTTAAATACCACGGGTCACTTAATTTCCCTGAAAGTGACTTTTAACCTTTTTATTTAATTACTATCTATTTTACTATGATGACCCATTTTATTTTTCCTATCAATATCCTATGGTATCTAGATATGCTAAGAATCAATTTCCCTTTGTTTATAATAATTAGAAATGGACATTAAAGTCCACCCTTCCCAATTTTTTCTTGTCCTCGAGCAAATTCCATCGAATACCAGAATCCCAGACTAGCCAGTTAAAGGCTTTGGCAGCAAATTGTTGCACCATCTCAAGGTTTCTCACTTCAATAGTGTTGTTATCTATCATCATGCCATGAAGCAAGCCCTGTAATCCAAATCCCATAAAATATTATAGTGAGGTCGAAGATATTAACTCTTCACGATGGCTCATCTGCTTCATAATTTTGTTGTATTTTTGTTGGATCTTTGATGTTGTTCAACTCCTCTTATCTTCGTATCCAAAATATGTTTGGTCTCACATCTCAATCTTGAGTATTCTTGATTTACTACTACAAACCTTTCAACATGGTTAGGCTTTGTTTGAGTCATAACACGTGCCCTTAAATGTGAATTCCCCCCTTATTTTGGATTAGATTGGGAGCTAATTTGTGGAGTATCTTGTGATAAATCCATGTGCTTTTGCCCACTTATGCCCACCATATGTTTCATTGTATCAATATTTGGAGGATCTTGAGTCATACCTCTCAAGACAACCCTCTTATCTCCTTTCATTTTTGAATCGCATCTCCATGGTTTGATTGTTTTTCTAATGCTTCCCTATGGTGATAAACCATTGGACACCCAATACTATGTTAGAATTTGACAACTTCACCACATAAAAATTGTCAACCATAGTGTAGTTTCCCATATTTTGCTATGCTTTTGGGACTAGCTAATTTCATTCCATGATGTAATCGCTAACCATTTCCATGTTAAAGCCTCCAAAGTCCTTTGTTGGGATTCCTCTTTTTTCTATTAATGTCGAGTCAATAAAATTGTGGGTTGACCCACCATCGACTTAAAATGGAATCCATGGCGAGAAGGGATTCATAAAGGTTTTAAAGGTAGGAATCCAATTCTTTAAGGGAATTAGATTATTTTCTTTAGTTTTATGAATTAGAATTTTCCTCTAAAACTTACTAGAATCAGATTTAGATAAGTAATACGTGGGTCTTATTTGCTATTTTATTAATACATTCTTCCTTTCAATAAGAATTTTTGTATGTATTTATCTTATCAATATTTAAAGATTAGGAGTATCCATAATTGCTTTTCTAGCAATTTTACAATCATTAGCATACCAAGGTTTCATTAGAGAAATTTTGAGGTCTAAATGGGCCTCCTAAAGAATATTATAAAATAGTAGTGGAAATAATAAACTAAGATTAGATTACATCATCAAATTTTAGAGGGAAAAAGGAAAAACCTACTTTTTCAACTCATATTTTCAAATGATCTCCCTACAATTTTACTCAAATTTAGAACAGGAGCACTTGTTGGACGCTGAATTTAATTCCTCATCCAAAGAGTACTCATGTTGCATACTTTCGATGGACCCTTCTATACGAAAAATGATGAATACATGAAAAAATATGATTACAATAATGTTTTTCATGTATTTCTCATTTTCTGTGTAGCAGGGTCCAACAAAAGTATGCAACATGAGTACCCTTTGGATGAGGCGACTATGAGTGCTCTTGCTTGAAATTTGAGTAAAACCGTGGGAAGATGGTTGAAATATGGTTGAAAGGTAGCTTTTTTTTTTGGTTTTTTTTTTTTTTTTTTTTTTTTCTGTTTTACATTTTTACTCCAAAATTGGTGATCATCCCCATGGTTTGACCATATCTTGAATCAGATTGGTTCTTATAAAGTTGATTTTGGTTGTACATTTTTGTTTTGAGGCCCATTTTAGACCTCAAAGTTCTATTATTCTTTTTATATGACACCTTGATAGAGAAAGTTTTAATGGAAGTAAAGAGGGTTGTAGTAAAATTATGATAAAAATTTTCAATGTTTTTCTTATAAGTTAAGAGGTGTAAATCCCTAATTAAATCCTCTAAGAAGAGATTAATTTTACTTTTGCTGAAAACCTTTGCAAAAATTCTCTTGCATGTGCATGGAAAATTTTATAATTAAGGTTAAAGGTATATGATCAGAGTAAGGCTCATGGCCATTTAAGAGGACAAAATTTACAGTTTGGTTATAAAGAAGGACATTGGATATCACATAATCCACAACACTACTATTGAGCCCATGAACACAAGTAAGTTGGTTGGAGTTTGGCTGCTTGAATAAAAAATAGAAAAATGTAAGGTCTTGAGAACTATAGAGCTTGACCAAATCAATACCAAATCAATCCTTCGCTAGGTCTTCATAATTTCTTTTGTATCTAGTAGCTAAAACAATGTCTTCATATAACCAAAGAAGATTAGGGTTGGAATTATTATTTAGAAGAATAACTTGGTTAATTATAGTTCTAAAATTATAGTCTCCTAACAAGAGCATATTACCTTCATTCCACTTGAGTTTTAAAATTAGATTTGCATGATTTTTGCGACTTACAATAAAGCATGCATAAAGCACATGAAAAGTTCGAATAATCAGAAAGTTATGTTTCACTCAATTATTAATAGATTCAATAAATTAATATAATTTCCATATTGCATAATCACAATAGTGGAAAGTAAGTCCTATGTTGGCATTATGATGGTACTCATAAGCTTATGGCTTATGCCATTGAAACCATTTACTGCTTTAATTCAATTACTAGAATAATCCTTATTCTAATATTTATAATTAAACTTTAACTTGTCTCAAATAAAACTTCTTGGAGGGTTACATAGTTGTCATCGTATCAATGTACAAAATTAAAACAATTATATGAGGTTTGTGTGCAATCATCAAAGTTGGATTAATCTAAGAGGCGAATAATGTAATCTTGAAGTCATGACTAGTAGAAATAATCATTCCAATCTTATTTTCCCTTAAATTTCTCAAAATTTGGGGAAGAACTATGTTTCTTAGGGCATTAATATGAAATTTTTATTTTGCTCTTCGAGTTTATGGGATCTAATCAAAACTATGTACTAACTTCTAGTTGGTGAAACCACTAATAATACATGCATGCAAGCTCAAAATATTAGTTGAAAGACAACAATAAAAGTGCTTTAAAGTTATTCATGTACATTCAATAAGGCATGCATGAATTGATTTTCTTGTGAATTGTGTAGAAACCAAGTTGAATGAAGCTAGGGATATTCTAAAAAATGCATATACAGGAACAAGTAAGGTGAATATATTAGACTTCTAATGCTAATAAGAGATTTTGGGAATTTGTTACTGACGAAATAAATCTATGCAAATTTTGTTTTACCCATGCTATGGGAATTGTAAATCAAGTGAGGTCTAATGCAGAAATCTTCCTAGATCAAAGTACAGTTGAAAATATATTAAGAATATTGACACAAAGTTTTAATTTAGTTCTGATGCAATTGAGGGATCTAATACATTTCTTTGGAAATAATTTCCACTAAAGAGCTCACAAGGTCACTTCAAACTCATGAGTAATGAATTAATAATTTCCACTAAAGAGCTCATTAGGTCACTTCAACTCATAAGCAATGAATTAATAGGTATGTAGATACTTATATTCAACATACATTTCAATCAAAATCCATTGATTGATTATGAAAAAGGACAAGGAAAGAGAGTGGTTCTCTTGAGGACAATCTTCATCAATTAGTGGTTGAGACATAGGAAGATATGCAATAGTGGAAGAAATATTTAAAGGGGTCATGAAAGAGAAGGAGAAATAACAACTATTATGTCTGAGGCAATTGAGATTTTGAAAATAACGTATTCGATAATAACATGGTAGAAAATATGGGCACTATAATTTTTATGTAGGATCAAAATAATTAAAATCAGTAAGTAAAGGGATAATTTTATAGAAATAAATGAAGATTTTAGTTCTAAATGTGCACTAGTGCTTTTTTGGACTAGGTTTACAGGTTGGATTGGATGCCACCTGTTATATTCCATGCCATAACTAGCCCAAACAGTGATTGGTGGTATATATTGAAGCTTTGGGTGTATGAAAAGAACATGCCTATTAGCGCAACCCAATACTAGCCAATTTCCCTCATATTTTATTTTTCTTCCTTGGATTTTAAGCTTATCTCCTCAAAAAGAAACCCTTGTTTCATTATCTTCTTATTATCTCTGTCATCTTGTGTTGAGCCCTTATATCTCACACATAACTTTTGGAGCAGAATACTAGAGGAGGAGACCCTTAGTGGCTCGAGAATGAGGAATTAGTAGGATGGTTCCATTCAATTCCTACGACAATGATAAGATAACTGGTATATGTTGTATTGTTTCTCATACATTAATTAAAAAAACTCATATTTCCTATCCTAATCTCAGTGTTTTATATGACATACTTTGAATTCATGCATCTGAAATTAGAGTTGAATATTTTTATATACATAAGTATACTTTGATTTCTTTGTTGTTTTCCCTCTTCTTGTTGTATTATTTGCAGTTATAAGGAGCAGGAGAAGGAGATAGGACTTCAAGATCTTCATTGACCATCAAACCCCCAAGTAGGTATTCTATCCCGTAGGCTATAGATTATATTTGTTACTTGTATATTTGGGATATTATGTTGAGCTTTGTTTTCTGCTTTGTTGAGGTATTCAACCATGTCACCTTAAGGAAGTTTTCCCAAAAAACCATGCAACTCACATAATAAAATCATATGCATGGTAATACTTGGATGGAGCTTATTATTTCTTGTAGATGGAGTTTCAAGCCAAACATGTGTTGATTTTTTCTTCCATAAGCAAATTGAGACCCTAAGAAAGACTGAAGTCAAGATTTCCTTTGATGGGTCATACTCCACTTGCAAGCTTTGGTTATTTATTAGAGCAGGGCCCTCTTTCACAAAGATGGAGAGATGAAGGATAGGCTCATGAGATAAGAACAATCAACATTAAACCATTTTAATGTCATTTCCATATAAAACATAGATAAACTTAAGCATGAACATCACATTTGGATAAATAAAATTTTGGTGTTCTCATCCTTCCCATTTAATTTAGTTCACAATAGTAGGTGGATCATATAGTAACCTATAAGGAGAATACAAACATGGTGATTTTGAGCCATATTAATTATTTTAGGGTGAATTTCATTCAAATTTTCCATTAGGCACAATGCTTCTTGCAGTGCTTCATGATTGATTTTATGTTCACAAAAATATGAGTCAAAATTGGCATGGAAGTAATTTTTTTTGGAGGTATCCATGGAGTTTTCATCATTATACATTTCACAGGGACTTTATTCAATAAACCACTGACATATCACGTGCATTTGTGGCATACTAAAAATACCCTTAATTTGACTACATATCGGAAAATACTTCTAAAAATCACATTATTTAACCCCCTAATAATATGAACCCAATACACCTTCCCAGTTTAAAAAACCCCTACTTTCACTAGATATTGTAGGTATCCAATTTTTCATTAACAATTTTTATACCCCTTTATATTTTTTCATTAACTTTGAGCTCCATTTTTTATACTTGCTCATACAAAAATCCTTTACCCTCTATTATATGCTCAATATTTTGTCATTTTTTCCTCAACATATATCCCCAAATATGAATGCACATGGTATTATATTGCTCCCCTGGTGAAGCCCCCATGGTACATTTGAAGCCTCTAGTCATAGACATCGTGGCACTAATATGTAAAATATATGGTGAAAAATATGATGCACATTTGTACGAGTCATGGTTCCCTCTAATGCATGAGATCCTCTACAAGGGTCAATTTTTAATTGGGTTAAGATAATATAAATAAACTTGGCTTCAACAAACTAAAAGTTTGAAAAACCCTAAATGATCAAATATTGGAGTTTTTCATGGCTTCATACTTAATGGAGATTGTTTGTGCCCCAACTTGTTTTTAGAATGTATTGGGGCTTAGGATAATTCCAATTCTACCATCTAGGTATATTGTTAGGATCTATGGAAAGCTAATTGCACACCATAACACACATTTTTGTAAGATGGTTTCTTCGTAGTCATATTAAATTGTATCTAAAAAACTTTTGCCCAATATTTTTTGAAGAAGACATGAAAATCATAAAACCTATTGCAAATTGGTTCAATGAGAAAAAATCAAATTATATCAAACTATATGGTCAGATGAAGGATCCTCATTCACTACTTGTGCATACATCCAATAGATTGGTTTTGAGGAAAATTGCATAGTAGACAACCCTCTTATAATGGGGAAAATGTATTTAACAAAAAAAATCCTTTCATATCCCATCACTAATGAAGTGTGTATTCTTATAATTTCATTTATGCCGAATGTAAGCTAAAATAATTTGACATTATACATCATGGTTGGGATTACATGATCCTTTTAATAAAGTGTTACATCATCTTGGCCAATAAGGTATAATATGACCACACTATCATGAAGAGTGCCCAATAGACTAAACATGCAAAAAAAGCCTTAAATTTCAATGAGGTTCTAGAGCATAAGAGGCAAGCATAAACCATGGAACTCACTAAAAAGTCAATGTTGGATGTAGTTCCTAAGGTCATGCTTTCATTTGATAAGGGTGAAAATTCTTCTTATCAATGGAGAAGAACATATTTGGCTATTAAAGGATAGGTGAAGAAGATAAAGGTACTATAAAGCAACAGGGGGTAATCTTGAGAATGATGTAGGAAACATTGAGAAATATAAACATAGTTAAGCCATCAAATAAATAGAAAAAAACAACGAAAGTAATCTCAAAAATGATTCATGCAACATTGAAAAAGATAGAAACAACAAAGCCATTCAACACATAGAACACATTGCTACTAAGGAACAATGAAAGGATTCTGATCCCAACACTACCCATGACCTAAAGGATATCACAAATATTAGAATGGGGTTAACTAGAGGATTTACAAACCCCATCGAAGTTTCAACATGGTTTCAAGCTATTCTTAGTAAACATCCACACATTTGATAATGATCTAGCAATGGTGTTGTAAACTCTCTTGGACATGTGAAGAAAGATATTGAAAAAACAAGTTCATAAGTGAGAGAGAATAAATAAATATGAGATTGCTATTAAAACTACAAAACTAATGGTTATTGATGTGAAAACAATGCATCCAATTACAATAGCTTTAATGGGAGTAGTTGTAGCATAAGACCCTCAATAAAATATCCTTGAAATGGTGAAATAAATGAAACAAAAGAGAGAGAAAATAGCCAATCATACTAGTAAATTAATAAGCATAATGTGAACAATTATTTTTCTTATGCACAAAGGCTCGATAAGAAGGTTTAGCCTTATAAATTGATTGTTTACAACTGATGATATTTTAGTCATTTTGCATTAGTTAGACTAGATAATTGTGGATATGATAATGAATTTGCAAAATTATATTGTAACAAGTAAAATTGAAATCAATTAAAAAAAATGTGTGTACCTTGAAACTTGGCAATATAAATCAATTTATAATAGGCATTCAATAAATTAAAAATAGCATAAAAGAAGTCAATGGAAATATTAAAAAATTGTTATAATTGTTAAATGAACTCAACATATAATCAAAAATCATTTAACAATGTAATTTACCCATATTCAAAGATGAAGATAACTTCATCTTATTATCCAAACTCATCAAACAACCAAAAAATGAACAATATCAAAGATCCCAAAGACAATGAAAGGAATGAGACCTAGATAGGACTCAAACCCGTAGAAACAATTTTTCTCAACACCATGTAAGAAATGTGGCATGCTCTAAACAGGTGGTCTTTAGTGTGATTTTGTGGAAGCTTTTCTAGTGGGTTTTTCTAGTCTAAGTTCTCTAAAATTCGACAGAAATTTATTGAAATCACAAGTTTGATGGGTAAGCCCTACACAATCCAAGTGCCCTAGGAATTTTTCAAGGTGATGAATCCATATATACAGTGAAAAAACCAGCGTAAATAACACCAATCAAAATTTTACCTCAAAATTCTTCGCTAGATAAATTCCGACACCAAAAAATCCGAAAAATCACATTAAAGACAACTCCTACTCTAAACATACTTGGAACATGTCAATTTCAAGTGGTAAATCCCTATTAATGTGGTATCAAACCTAACCTTATCAATGTTGATACAACTTTGGAATTTTGGATTTGAAGAACTATTTCTCTACCGTTCAAACTTGCAATGATTGCGTGTCTAACAACTCCATACCCACCCCGTCATCATCCCACTCCCTAAATCAATGGCATGTGCTTTAATCATGCATAGTGTTGACCCAAAAACATAGGGGCATGATGACGTCATCAACAACGAGAGACTCGTTCTCCATGTCAACCGGAGCAAAAATTGGATAAGTCAATTTTGTGGAGTTATGTGATCCAGTTGGATTGGGAAAGGAAAGAAACAACGCGTAATCGTGTTTGAACTACCATTTGCATTTATTTTTGGGTTGGTATGGGATAAGTGTTAACAGAATTTCAAGGTGACCAAAATCTCTATGATATTTCACTTTGAAAAATTCAATCCATTTGTTTATGAAAATATCATATCAATATAATATCTTTGCATTATGGTCCTCATATTATAGAACAATTCAAAGGTACTAAGTGCATTATCTTATATTATTTAAGGTTTTTGTTTTGGTTGGTGTTTTAATTGGAATTTTAGTTATATTATTAAGATAATAAATCTAATTGTTTGGTTTTTTTTTTAAACTGCAGGATTTTAAATGATTCCAATATAAGCAGATGTTATTAAGGATTATTTATTTGGATATTTTGTTATTAAGGATATTTATTTGGATATTTTTAAAGAAACAAGTTAAATTTAATTGATTAATTATAAACATAATTTTGTTTAAAAATATATATATTTTATTGGCTTATTATTAATTTATTATTTTATTTGAAAATATAAAACATTATTATTATTATGATAAAATATACATTTTATTTATTTATTTATTTTTCTATTAATTTGATTTGAAACTATAAACATTATTATTATGATATTTATCAAATTTATTATAGAATAATGACTTTGCTATAATAAAATGATAAATTTACCTTATTTGTTAGTGAAAAATCATATATTTTTTAAATATCTTCATTAACAATGATATATATTTGGAAAATTGGATGTATCCTTTATTTTCAAGGATATCACATGGAAATCTTTATTTTTTCCTTAAAGGATATGGTAAGGCATGAGTGATGATAAATGTGATTGAGTAGGATGTTGAACATATTCGAAAGAAAGATAATGGTTGATTACAATAATGAAATTGGTAGTAAATACTACTTTATGAGTGTTATCTGTTATAACCTCATTGAATTATATTAAAGGTCTTCTTGTAAGAGTAATGTATCATTGTGTCGTAATTTTATTGAATTAATTACAAAGGATTCTCATAACTTTAATGTTACACATAAAGTATAATAATAGAACTTGCTAATAATTTTGACCTATGAAATTTATTACTATATGTTGTATCCTACATGACATCATAAAATATCAAGTTGATTTTATTATGCATGCAAGTTTCCTAATATGACAATGCATACGAAGGCATTTATCTTTTCTCTTAATATGTCAAAGTTTTTGGTTATTGTATAGATATCCTTCAATGTCAATGATCAAATACCTTTTACAACTTGATTTAATGAATCCTAACATCTGTGTAGGATGTCTATGTTGATCATTAATTCATTGTTTAGATAATGTGAAATTACTATTTCAAAACACGGCTAATTATAATTTCGATGATTTGAGGTATCTATAAGATCGTTACCCTTCTAACATGAATATAAGTTTTAATGTAACAAAAAATGTAACATTCTATATTGTTGTCTAAGTAAAACAAAAACACGTGTGTAATGTTAGTGGGTTAGTTTAATTAGTTTAACAATTCATCTAAGGCATGTTGTCAATGGCTAGATCTTAAGTCACATGTTCAAATCTAGTAAAATCCCTTAAGGTTCCTTATCACTATTATGGTTGGCGGTTGAGCCAACCTCTAACTAAATATTGCAGGGAAGAGGGGGGGATATTGCAAGGTATTTCTTGGAAAAAATACATGTGTGTGTGTACAAAACATTTAAAAACATATTTCATACTCAAACCCAAAGTGTGGCAAGGCAGGAACCTTGAAATGGAAACAATCTTGACTAACTACATAGTGATGTTAGCAATCTCCCTAGAAAGTATTTTGGAAGGTATGAAAATGAAGAGAAGAATTGCATCTTGTTTGTTATGAACAAATGCATGGCATATTTAATTGAGATCTTCCCTACATATTATTTGTTCAATTCCAAATGTGCCTTATATTAACTACTTTCAATCTCTCTTAAGAAATATACAAATTTTAAATTCAATTTGAAACTTAAAGTTGAATCCTTTGAGCTTCCATTATTACAATGTTAAAGGCTCTAAGTCCCTTCTATAGAATATGAGTTATGTTGGGTGTGGAGTTGGATTATCTCCCTGATTCAAAGGTATTTTTTCAACTGAGTGTATACCCCACGAAGGCCATACACACCTCCACATGCGGGGGTGTGGGGGGGACTTGTCCCCCTTGGGGTTCTGGGGGCTAGCAGGGGTTCATGGGAAGTGCCCACGAAGCTAAAAAAATAGATGACAAATTTCCTTGTAAAATATTATAATTTCAAAGTCAATATGGGTTGTTCATTAGGCAGATGATCTGATAGTAGAAGTTATGTTAATTTAGGGTTTTTCCCCTAGAAGGCAACCCTTAGTTTACATGAGGAAATTGTATTGTGGTTGTGGATTATGATTCTGAGCGAGAAAGAAAGAGGAGATTGTGTGAGAGCGAAGAAGAAATTATAATGGATATGTTGTAGGTTGTATCTCTTCATTTTGCTGGATAATATAAAAGGAAGGATTGGTTGTTTCTCTGTGGACCTAGCCCAAATTGGGTGAACAACGTATATGTGTGTCTATCTTGTTTTATGTGTTTTTGTTTTCTTGTTTCTGCAATATCGTATGTGTTTCATTGCATCATTAATTATTTTCTAACTGGTATCAAAGCCGAAGGCATATTTGGATGATAAAATCACAAGAGAGAACTGGGTTCCTAGTTCGAGTGGGAGTAATGACATAAGATGGTAGGTTTAGGGTCGAGAAATGTAATGGCCAAAACTACCAGCCATGGAAGATGCAGATGGAAGATTATCTGTATCAGAAAGATCTGTACCTACCATTGAGCAGAAAACCAAAGAATCCAATGAGTATGACGAACGCAAAATGGGAGATTCTCAATACAAAGGCACTAGGAATAATACAGCTATGTCTGGAAGCATTGGTGGCACTCAAAATTTCTAAGGAAATGACAACAAAAGGTTTAATGATGGCATTGGCCAAACTATATGAAAAATCATTGGCCTCAAATAAGGTATTTCTCATGAAGGATATATTTAATATGAAGATGTCAGAAGGTGGATTTGTTGCTGATCATTTAAATGAATTTAACCCAGTTACCAATTAGTTAAATTCTGTAGGGGTAAATTTTGATGATGAAGTTAGGCCTTTGTTATTTCTGTGCTCATTACAAGAAAATTGGAATGGTTTAGTTATGGATATTAGTAACTTTGTCTCTAGATCTAGTACTTTAATGTTTTATGATGTTGTTGGTTCCATCCTTAGTGATGAAATGCGATAGAAAAGCTCCAGTGAGACATTAGGTAATCCTTTGATTGCAGAGACTAGGGGAAGAAAAATGGTAAGAGGAAGGAGCCCAAGAAATCATAGTAAGTGAAGAAAAGTTAGATCCAAATTCATATCAGGGATAGTCTGCTAGAAATATGGGAAGAAAGTACACTTGAAGAAAGACTATAAATCTCAGAAGGGAAAATAAGGACATTGATAATAAGAGAACAACCATGAAGTGAATGTGACATGTGATGTGTTGCAATATGCTTTGATTCCTTCATTAGAGAATATTATTGATGCTTATGTGGTAGATTTAGGGGCTTCGTTCCATGCCACACCTAATAGGAAACATTTTCATGACTATGTTCAAGGAGATTTTGGATAGGTTCGTTTGGGTGATGATAAACCCTATAAAATCATTAGAATGGGTAAGGTTTTTATAAAGAAAAAAAATGGAAACCAATAGTCGTTGAAGGTGGTAAGGCATGTTCTAGATATGAAGAAAAATATAATTTCAATAGGCCAGTTAGGTGGTGAACATTGTGTAACTACATTCACATACAAAACCTGGAAGGTTACTAAAGGAGTGTTGATAATAGCAAAAGGATAAAATGTTGGTACGTTGTATTTATGCAATGGTATTTCTAATTATGTTAATGATTTAACCTCCACAGGAGCAGATATGACATTGTGGCATCATAGGCTCAGGCACATGAGTGAGAAAGGGATGTATATTCTTCACTCAAGAAATTTGTTGCCATGTTTTTAAAATGTTGATTTGGATTTATGTGAGAATTGTGTTTATGGAAAACAAAAGAGAGTCAAATTTCTCAACGTTGGGAAGGAAAAGAAGAGAGAAAAATTAGAACTTGTGCATACATATGTGTGGGAACCTACTCAGATATAATCTCTTGATGACTCTCGATATTATGTTACTTTTAATGATGATGCAAATAGAAAAAAACTAGATTTATTGTATTCAGAATAAATCTGATGTATTTGATACTTTAAAAAATGGAAAGATTTGGTTGGGAATGAGACATGAGAGAAGTTGAAGTGTCTCATATCAGAAAACGGAGGTGAATACTACAACAACGAGTTTGATAACTATTATTCAAAGCATGGGATTCACAGAGAAAAGACAATTCTAGTACTAACACCACATGAAAATGTTGTGCTAGAAAGGATGAACAGGACAATCATGGAGTGTGCAAGGTTCATGAGATTGAATGCATGATTTCCCATACAATTTTAGGAATATGTTGTAGACATTGTTGTTTATCTAATAAATAGAGGGCCTTCAAGTTCCTTGGATGGTGGTATTCCATAGGAGGCATGGACAAGTAAAAAGGAAAACTACTCATTTTTAAAGACTTTTGGTTGTGAAGCTTTTATCTACGTCAATAAAGAAAATAGAACAAATCTTGAGGCAAAATCAAATAAATGTACCTTTTTTGGAGAAAATCACAAAATCACTGGGAGCATATATTTCATATTCAATGAAATTGTCTTGTATAAGGATCAGATGCAGGAAAAGAATCAGGAAAAGGAAAACAAAGAATACACAATGTTTGATGAGATCACAGAGAAAGTAAAGGTGTCTGAAAATCATAATGGTCAGTAGCCACAATAACAATACCAGCCACAACAACAAAATGCACCTCAAACACCTGAAAATGGCATTAAAAGATACACAGGGATATGTAAACACCCTAAACGATACTCTCCTACATTATATTATGTATTTTTGATTGATTATGGTGAACCAAAAAAATATGAAGAAGAAATGTATGAAGAAACCAAGAAGAAGTGGGAGAAAGGAATGGAAGAAGAGATGGACTCCTTGATGCATAACCAGACTTGGGACTTAGTCAAGTTGCCTGCAGGTAAAACAACATTGTAGAATAAATGCGTTTACAACTAGAAGGAAGAATTTGGTGGTAAATAGAGGCATACGGCTAGAATTGTGGTGAAGGGTTTTACACAAAACAAAGGCATAGAGTTTGATGAATTTTTTTTTTTTTTTTATCCTGTTGTTAAAATGACTTCAATTAGAAATATTTTAATTCTAGTGGTAGTAGAAGACTTGCATCTTGAGAATTTAGATGTAAAGACAACCTTTCTCCATAGGGATTTGGAGGAAGAAATATATATGTAGTAGCCACAAGGGTATGAGGTCCAAGGAAGGAAATATTAGTGCGAAAATTGAAGAAGAGCTTGTATGACTTAAAACAAGATCCTAGGCAGTGGTATCTAAAATTTGAGAGGTTTATGTCTGAACAAGGTTATACTAGATGTCATTATGATCATTGTGTTTATATTAAAAAGAAAAACGATGGCAACTATATTATATTGCTATTGTATGTAGATGACACCCTTGTTGCAGGGTCTAACATGAAAGAAATAAGTGTGCTCAAAGGAAAATTGGCAAATTAATTTGCAATGAAGGATTTGTGAGATGCAAGACAAATCCTTGGTAGGAGAATAACTAGAGATAGGAAAATTCTTAAATTAACATTGTCTCAAAGTGAGTACATAGAAAAGGTGTTGGAAAGATTTAATATGCAGAATGCAAAACTAGTCAGTACACATTTGGAAATCCATTTCAAACTGAGTAAGGAGATGTGTTCAAAGACTCAAGAAGAGAGGGATTATATGTGTAA
The DNA here is from genome assembly GCA_000404065.3 of Pinus taeda. Taxonomy (NCBI): domain Eukaryota; kingdom Viridiplantae; phylum Streptophyta; class Pinopsida; order Pinales; family Pinaceae; genus Pinus; species Pinus taeda. The sequence continues at coordinate 88,169 of APFE031245127.1, read as the reverse complement.
AGTTCCATATGCATAAACAACTAGAAGCTTAATGTATGAAATGGTCTACACAAGGCTTGATATTGCACATGCAATGGGGGTTGTACGAAGTTATACAAAAAATCGGTGAAAAAAACAATGGATGGTAGTGAAGTGGATTCTCAGGTATTTGGGAGGTACCAAAAATCAGGAATTATGCTTTGGTGGTTCGAACATTGCTCTACAGGGATATGTTGGTGCATATATGGTAGGTGATAGAGATAACAAGAGGAGCACCACAAGGTATGTGTTTATTGTAGGTGGGTTTCAAAATTGCAAAACATTGTTTCACTTTCAACAATGAAAGTAGAGTATGTTGCTGCTACAGAGGCTAGTAAAGAAATGATTTGGTTACAAAGGTTTATGTATGAATTGAGAAAGAAGAAGGATATGGGAAGGTTATATAGTGAAAGCTAGAGTGCTATTCATCTTGCAAATAACTCAACATTTTATTCCAAGACTAAACATATATAACTTGCCATCTCATATGGTCAATGTTGAGAGATGGACAATTGAAGTTGAAAAAGATACACACTAGCCGGGGAGAAAAAAAGATTATGCTCAGTTTCAATTGGTCTTCAACTTTAATGGTGAAGATGAGAAAAAACCAGGTCCAAAGTGGAAGCATTTTCCATCAAGTGAAACAACGGTGGAGTTGCTATAATTAGTATCCAAGTGAGATATTGTTGGGTGTGGAGTTTGATTATCTTCTTGATTTAGAGGTATTGTTTCAGTCGAGTGTATACCCTAGGAAGAATGTACACCCCTCCACACGAGGGGGACTTGTGCACCTTGGGCCCAAAGGGGGTTTAGGGGTGGCGCCCCTGAAGCTAAAAAGTAGATGAAAAATTGCCTTGTAAATATAATTTCGTAGTCAATCTAGGTCATTCATTAGGCAGATGATCTGACAGTAGAAGTTATGTTAATTTAGGGTTTTTATCCCTCTAAGGAAACCCTCAATTTATATGAGGCAATTGTATTGATGCCATGGATTATGATTTTGAGCGAGAAAGAGAGAGGAGACTGTGTGAGAGTGAAGAAGAAATTATAGCAGATCTGCTATAGGTTGTATCTCTTCATTTTAATGAATAATATAAAAGGAGGGACTAGCTATTTCTCCATGGACGTAGCCCAAATTGGGTGAATCACGTATATCTGTGTCTCTCTTTTTTTATGCGTTTCTGTGTTTTTGTTTCCGCAATATTGTATGTGTTTCATTGATCCATTAATTCTTTTCCAACAAATTACATTGTCTCCTCCTACTTAACCTATGAAAACCCATTTTCATAGAAAATAATGACTTCTTAACTATCTTATAAATAGGTAAGGAGGGATTTAGTTATTACTCTTGATTAGAGAATCCTTTGGTACTAGAAATATTGATTGATAAATTAAGTTTATAAAGAAGAAGTAATCTTCAAGCAAGACAATACTGATCCTTACTCATCCCAACTTCTTGAATCACAATGTGTCTCAATGACATCCCAATCGTCTATGCTAAATCAAGGAAAAAAATGAGGCATAATTTAATGACATTAAGTTTATAAGGAATTTTTTATTTATTTCACTTGAAATTTAAAATTTAAATTGCATGATTTTCATAACTTATAATAAAGCATCTTTAAATATTATGCAAAGTAGAAATTGTTAGGAGCTATTACTTCATTTGTTAATAGGTTCAATAAATTAATATAAAATGATTCCTATATAATAAGAATAATGAAGAGTGAACTCTATTTTGGTGTTATAATATTAGCCTCAAACCTATGATTTATTCCATTGAAATTGTTTTCTATTTTAATTTAATTACCATGGTAATATATAGTCTAATATTTATTATTAACTTTCAATTTGACTCCAAGAAACATGTTTGCAGGGTTACATGACTATTGTCCTAGTCATTTTCAAAATTGAAACATTCGTAAGAGGTTTAAGTGTAATCATCATAGTTAGATGAATCCAGAATGTGAATAATTCAATGATGGAATCATGACTACTATCAATAGTAATGCAAATCTTACTTGGCCTTAAATCCATCAATTTTTTGAGGGAGAACTATGTTTCCTCAACATTAAGCCTTAAATATTGAGTTATTACATTTCTATTATTATATCAGTATTGTTCTTATTGGTCAGATGGACCTTTTGATTGTGATTGTGCCCTTTGTCTCATGTATATACCAAGGAGATATAGTTTTAGTGAGAATGTCATCTTTTACATTTGTTGTATTGGAAAAAAGAGGTTGTGCCCTCAATAGAATTCTTGTTCATTCTCCTCTCTCATTCTCAATGCGTGGAGTTACTTCTCTTTATCTTTTCATGCTTTTGGGTGTTTTGGTGCATACCATTGGGGAATTAAGAGAAATCATTATTTTGTTCTTAGGATATATGAGATCTTATCAAAGCTAGACAAATATTATCAATTTCTCATGCCACTACAATGCATAGATGCAATCTCAAAAAATTAATTGAAAGAGAACAATAAAAGGGACTTATGGATACTCTTGTACATTTAAGAAGCCATGCACTATTGCATATGGTGTCTATGTTCAAATGATATTTTTGACGATACAAATAAAATTAAAAGTACATAAAAAATTATTAATTAATTATCAAAACTTTGTTATTTTTTTATCTTCACGCCCCAACATTTGTCAAATGTTTGAATATGAGTGATCGTTTCTGTTACACAGTAATTTGTCACTGTTTGTCACCGTCCCTGTTACCCCTCTCCTGCACCTTGGAGGACTCATTCTGGGACTTGTGAGAAGTGACAAGACTTGAAACCACTTGCATCATTCACCTATGAACATGAGCTGCATATGCCCTGAAGACATCTCCTGCACCTTGCCCTTAAAAAACAACCCTTTTTACATTAGCGCTGGCCCACTGTGTTATTCCCACGCCAATGGGGAAAATCCTATAAAAGGGGCGCGCCATTAGTGCTCTGTCCCAGAGTCGCAATCGCGGCAACCTTTTTGGGCAAAGTTTTGAACTAATCAATCTCCGAAAGTTCTATCCAACTCATTCACCAACTGAATCCAAGTTAAGTGAGGATGGTTTGGCTTTGAATCTCCTTGA
>APFE031245127.1:62102-75018 GCA_000404065.3 Pinus taeda | reverse complement strand
GTTGATCAAGTTTTGGATTCCTGATCAACTCCTCACCGATTGGTTCACGACTTCCTTTGTCCCTAAGATTGCACGGGACATTGCCATGGGAGCCTGTGTGACTGAAGAGCAAGCGATCACGCGCGCTCAGTACCTGGACTTAGTTTACTCTCAGTCAGGTACCTTGTATGAGTATTTGCCGGACGCCCCGAGACCCAGTACATCCAAGGCTCTGCCGAAGCCATCTATCGATGGAGTTATTGGCTCTATGAACCCGGCCTCTAAAAAATCATCTTCAAACCCTGGGAAGCAAAAGTCAGGTGCTTCTAACGAAAACACTTCTCAGGGTGGTTCAATTCTAGTAGTACTTCCGAGGTCAACGCTGTCCAGTCCACCACGGCGAGTAAGGCCCTGAAAGGAAAGAAAAAGGGAAAAGGGAAAAATAAATCTGAGCAACCTAAACAGGAATCCTCCAAACCTCCAGTCGAGGAAGGAGCTAAGCGCAAACCCAAATATCCTTGTCTCATTTGTGAGGAGGATCACTACACTAAGGACTGCCCAAGGCGATCCGAAGTTAGTCGCTTTTTGAAAGGTGCTCCTGGGGTTCCTGCGGTTCTTAAAGAACCCTTTCCCTCTCAACAGACTCAAATGGTGGCTGATCCGTCTTCTTCTCCCTTTGGTTCCCAAGTCTTCATGGCTGGATCTATCCCCGTTCATGTAACGACTCGAGCAAAGGAGTATCCATCATCCGCTGGGAAGGAGCCCGAGGTTCCCTCAAGTGCTCCTTCGTCCAGCTCTGGTCCACTCCATATCGAGAGACCAAGTACTGAGACGACCATCCGACCCCCTCCTAAAGGAGTACTCGGGCGATCTTCTTACAACATGAATGCTCGTGCTGCCCAGCACTATAGCATCGTAGAGGACTTAGCGCAGGCTCCGTCGGATATGTCTGCCTTAGAAGTTCTCCAGAGCTGCCCCCCTCAGAGGAAGTCCCTACTATCGGCCATCGGTGGCATCGACCCGGAAGATTCGGATCTGATTACCTTCGATCTCGAGAGCCATGTCCCGAGGCGGCCTCATCAGATCGCTTTTCTTATCCAAGTCATCATCAACTCGAAGATGATTCATTGTACAATTATTGATGAGGGCGCATCAACTTGCATTATGTCTATTTCTTGTTGGAAAGCGATCAGGTCTCTGAGTCTGAGCTAGTCTCCTACGACTTTGGAAGCTTTCGATGGGAGAGAATCCCGTCCTTATGGTATCCTTCAACGATTGCCAATCACCTTAGAAGGGAAAACCATGGAAGTAGAAGTTGAGGTCGTTGACGTGAATCTCACATACAACCTCCTTCTGGGCCGGAGTTGGACATATGCCATGCGTGCCATGGCTTCATCCCTCTTCTGTGTCATTCGTTTCCCTCACCAAGGGAAAATTGTCACGGTAGACCAGCTTTCCTTCTTCGCTTCCTCTTTTGAGGGAAATGTACCTTTCGTTGAACATGCCTCCATTCCTTTTGAGAGTGTGGGAGTCGGGCTTTTCAAAGACCCTACCCTCATGGGTGTTTTCTCCCTCCCACCTCCAAACCTTGCTTCGCTCGGTTTGATTTCTGCTCGCTCTGATCCTTCATTGCACACTGTTGCGACCCTCGGTCCCTCTGCCAAAGGGGGCACCGATCCTCTAGCTTGTAAACCTCGCTCGGCCGGGGGGCATGGGTAGATCATTAGTTCCGTTGATCATTTTATACAACAGGCCGAGCGATGCCTACATTATCTAGGCCGGTTATGCAACAGTGCGATAAGGCAAAGTCCCGAAAAGTGCTTGACTTGAATTAAGTATCATGCGCGCGCTTTATTTTTGTACATATGTATGCTTTCAGAAGTGTGTTGTGTGTGCGTGTTTATTTAGTTTTTATCTCAGTGTGTCGGCATGATTGCCGCTTATTGTGTCTTTTGCTTCTTGAACAGATCTCTGCATCGCCTTACGTTGGTTTCGCTGATGGTGCTTCCCGCAGTACCCGCAACTTGTCATCTGTGGCATGGGTGATCTACGATCCTCGTGGTGAGTTAGTAGATATTCAAGAGGTGTGTTTGGGTTGTACAACGAAAAATGTCGCTGAATATAGTGTTGTGATTGAATTATTAGCTGAGGCGATTAACCTCGGAATTCGCACATTGGTTGTAAACTTAGATTCTCAACTTGTAGTCCACCAGCTCAACGGGCGTTATTCCGTCAGAGATCATTGTATTTTAAGGTTGTATTTACGTCTTAAGTTATTGGAAAGAGATTTTGATTTCATTACTTATCAACATATTCCAAGACGACTTAATGCAGTAACCGATGCATTAGCTAACTATGTATTGGACAAACATTTGCATAATATGTAAATCAACATAATACAAGAAGCATAGAATACAATAAACCATAACACCATGTATATATATATATCGTGTGGCGCACTGAGGCGCTCAAAAAATAAATGTACATGTATGGATAGAGTCTGTGATTCTCCGTACATCTGAGACACATGTCTCTCAAAAAATATGCAGAAAATAAAACCTAGGAGTCTAATCACGGTGGTGCTCATGATAGCACATCACTGCATGCACCAATCATCTCAGCAGACGATGGACGTGAGTCGGCACCCCTACTTTGTGCCTCTGATATGCGAAGGGCACATCTGCCAATCTGGCATAACCTGGAATCCCTTGGGCAAGCCCCTCGAGATTCTGTATCAACTCCTCCCCCACGGTACCTCTTGCCTGAGGGTCAGCTACGGGTTGGCCTCTCCGCGCTGTAGGAGATAGGCCGGTTGGTCGCTCCGGGCCCACGTCTGCATATACATACAATCGTCATCAGAACAGGCATGTATTAAAAAAGAAAAAAAATGAAAATACATAAAACATCAAAATCAAGGAGTTCATACCTAGCTCCTCCTCCCATTCCTCCCCCTCTGGTAATGGAAGGTCTGGGTCCCCCATGAAACTGGTTCCCACAGAAGGCCAATCCTAGATCATGATCAACTGTCGACGGAGCCATATGAAGAACTCGGGATGCCATGACATCTCCTGGCCTCCTCCTCCTCTGGGAATCAGTGCTGCCCAGCGAGCCATTCTAGGTTCTCGTGGCAATGGATTTGCCACCACGACTCTCTGGATCTGAAAAAGTGGTATTCGCTCCAGGAAGAATGATACCACAATCGAGCCATATGCAAACTGTTTCACATCTGCACGCTTACAATTTGTGAGCTGCCTTTTGATATTAGTGGTCACCGCTGTAGCCCAATCAAAGACGGTGGGGCTAAGGCATTTCGTCGCGAGTATCAGATGGTTCTTGCTTGCCTCATGGGGCGCTTGTATCCCAGCTGCACATGTGATGGTTAATAGAATCGCCTTGAGTGTCAAATCTCGGATGGTGTTGATCGCCACCTTAGCACTCTGTCTCCCGAATTGTGCTTCCGGGCACACTCAGGCTTTTACTTCACCAACCTTCTCCCCAGAAGGTCTACTGCCTGTCAAAATGGGAATTGCCCCTCTCCGTGACAACCCAGTGATGAAATACACATCAGATACCCCAAGCTCTGAGGTCTGGTTCCGTAGACGAAATACTTGGTCGTCCACATCCCAAGCGTCAATGATGAACTGTAGCAACTCAGGTTGAGACCGCATATATGATGTAAGGAAGATTTTTTTGAGGCCACAATCCCTCAAAGAATTCATGCACCCCTCATCCTCAATTGCCAAGGCATCCACAACATCATGTTCTCTTTATTTCCACTCTACTACCATTTTGGCTTGTTTCCTGCACCTACAAGGACAAATACACCATCATTAGAACATTGGTAAATTTATGAACCGGGAAAAATTCAAATAGAACGGACAAATTCATGTAAAAATTTGAGTCACGCGGTTAGCGCGACTGTTTTTAAAAACAGTCGCGCTAATGGCGCGGCGCCCTTGGGTAATTTACCCCATTAGTGCGGATCTGTGCCGGATACCCGCGCTAATGGGGCGAAGCCCTAAATTTGAAAATCCCCGTTGCTGAGGCTCAATCGGGCATGAAATACATAAAAAATGGTATAGAAATGGAGCTAAGGGAAGCGCCTCTTACCTGGAGCTGACGAGATCGCGAATGGTTGCACGGATTGGCTGTATTCGCCGCCTGAAGTTGCTTCCCAAACAGACCCTTCTCACTCTTCAAAGAGGTAAAAAGTAAAAGTAATTCTATTTTTCACATTTTCACCCTATTTATAGACTTTTTAACTCATATTTGGGTTTAGAAAAGTTATTTCTGATTATTTTAATGTATTTTTGGTCGAAAATGGGTTTTACGTTTGCCTCTTTTGCAGTGACAGGTCTTTTACGCAACTTCGGTGAAACGAGTTGTATTTTATACTTTTTCGGACTCAGTAAATACAGGAAAAAGTCACTATGGAGTCATCTTTTAGCTCTTTTCTGACTCGCTAAACGTGAAAAGAATGCCGAGTTATTCCTCTTGACTCGTTAAACGTAAATAAGAGGCAGTCGTTTTTAAACTCTTTTTCCGACCATATAAAGAATGAAAAGATCGTCGGACCTTTGTCATTTCAGGTTCGTTAATGGGAGAGAAACGACGTGATATCGATCGCTTTTTTACTTTTTCGGGTCAATGTCACTACTCACGAAAAGTACTCCTCAGTCGTAATGGCTGGGCGGTTCTTTCGAGCATAGTTTTATACTTTTTCGAGCTTGAGAGACACAACTTTAGGAAAAAAGACACCCCTGGAGTTTCCTTTTAGCGGTCTTTTCAAACTCTCTAAACATGAAAAGGACCTGAGTTTTTCCTTTGTCAGACTCGTTAAAACTTTAATGCCATCGGGTTTTATACAAGCATATGCTATCCCCGTCAAGCTTTCCATCCAAAAATAATCGGGGTACTCGCCATAAATGGTGGGGGAATAAAGGAATCATAATCGTCGTCATCGGCAGTATGTCGCTCTTCGACATGGCACTTTCTGCATTCATGTCTGGGTGGGGACATCTCATCTCATTTCACACTTGCCTCCATGGGTTTGGGTTATCCTATTTGACCATTCATCTGCTCATCGTCTTGTCATCATGACCCCTGATCATTTGACATCAAATACTGCCAAATCCATTGTTGTGCCACCGATATGTTCAAGAGAAGTTGACCTCTGTAGAATACTCAACCTCCTTCCGATATCTCACACAAAACATATTATCCCTCTCCGCCTCATGTCGATGATGTGGGAAACATTATGGCCCACCTTCGATCAAGGTCACTTCTTGTCGACTTCAGCTCATTATCCAGGGAGGTGACCTAGAGACTCCCTTCAGGTACCTTGGAGCTTGCATGCCTCAATGGCAGGTTCTTCGTGTTCGACACGAGGTTTTTATCATTGGCCTCCGATCGGATGATTCTACGGGTGTTCAACACTGGCTCATTGATTCGCACGCCGTGGATTGTACCTATAGTACCTTGAGGACTATCGTCATTATTGGTGGCACCTCTCACGTCTCTTAACAGTTTTCATCATTGACTGGTAATCAGACGATGTTCATGCATGTTTGACTTCGACTCTTGTATTCACATGCTTGAACTTGTACTGTGTTCAGGTCGAGTTGGAGCGCAAGACCCCGTATTGTGCCTATTGGAATCCGGGCTGCATTTTGTGATTTATTGTAATCATTACATGACTCATTTATTGTATGGTTGCGACCATACCTGAGTCCATTTATTGATCCTCATCGGATGGCTGCGTCCATACCTGGGATCCAGTTTTTATATATACTCTGTTATGGATGGCTGCGCCCATACCACATATATCATGTACTTGAGATATCGGTTGTACTTCTTTCCGCAGGTTCTCTGGCAGCAGTGTTTTTAGTCGCACATGTTCTTGTAAAGCACTTCACCCCTCTCTCTCTCGGGCCTCATGCTTTAGGGGGCATCTGTTACACAGTAATTTGTCATCGTTTGTCACCGTGCCTGTTACCCCTCTCCTACACATTGGAGGACTCATTTAGAGACTTGTGAGAAGTGACAAGATTTGAAACCACTTGCATCATTCACCTCTGAACATGAGCTGCATATGCCCTGAAGACATCTCCTGCACCTTGCCCTTAAAAAACAACCCTTTTTACATTAGCGTTGGCCCACTGTGTTATGCCCGCACCAATGGGGAAAATGCTATAAAAGGGGCGCGCCATTAGTGATATGTCCCAGAGTCACAATCACGCCAACCTTTTTGGGCAAAGTTTTGAACTAATCAATCTCCGAAAGTTCTATCCAACTCATTCACCAACTCAATCCAAGTTAAGTGAGGATGGTTTGGCTTCGAATCTCCTTGAATGGGAAGTAGTTTGCCACCATTCCATAGAATTTTCCAAGTGATGAAGCCAAATCCATTATTGTTGTGATTGATCTTATCTCTTCATTTTCATCTATAAAAGCTTGTTTCCATGGCTTGAGCAAGCTAGTTCTGATTCTAGTGGCAATACTTGTGCTGAAAGGAAGATATCAAGAGATTAGAGTTGCAAGAGCCTTCTTTGTATCCATAAGACTTTACCTAAGTAAGGAGATCTTGTCACCAAAAAGAGAGAGGCTTGTCCCTTGTCCTTTCAAGCTTTGCAAGACTTGTGTAGCTGAGCACCCAGCCAAAGGAGGACTTGACGTCAGGACGCTAGTTGTATTCTCCTTTGTTAATTATTAATAATAGATGACTATCATTATGGTTCCATTCTCATTGTACTTGTAATGGTTGATGTTGAATTATATCCTTCCTGGCTGATGTATAATTGCATATATTGGATTTCACGCTTGTGTTTGTGTTTTTCTCTTTGTGTGAAGTGTCCATTCACCAAGATAGTGGAGGATTGTAACCGGCCAAGACAAAGGAGCGTGGGCGACATCTCTTCTACGAACAAAAGTGTTGGAACTCAAGTAGGTCTTCATCACCTACCTTTTATTTGCAATTAGGAACTTGCGTGATAACATTGTTTGATTGTTGCTAGACCCGTTCTGGGCTAGTAGGGATCGCCTCTATCCGTAGAGGGGATTTACCTCTCCAACAGTTTCCAAACTTGTGACACCCCTTAAACAATTTGCAATAAACACATCTAATAAACCATAAGGGACATATGGTTACCCATCATGAAATATAAAGAAAGCTCTCATCTCATGGCTTCATTTGGCCTCTAGGGGCATAATTATTCCCACAAGGTGGGGGGTGGGGGGAGGACTATCTAGGGCTTTTTATTCCCACTAAGGTGCCTAATATGCATGTTGGGGGCTTAGTGTGCAATTCGAGGGAACACTCTTCACATATGCAAGGGCATCACAATGGTGAAAAGTTGCAAGTGGTGTTGAAAGTACAAGGAGAAGGGTATTTATGTAGATTTCTTGCATATTAAGTTTAAATATTATGTGTGTATGCATGTAATGTAATATCTAGAAGAGAAATGCATGTACTAGACTTGTTTACTATTACGAATCTCTCTTTATTTCTATCTACACACATATACACACTACCCAGATGTTGGATTATTAAAGGTTATGGTATGTTGTTCATAGTTGGTGTACTTTAAATGCCTTTCAAATTGCGTATATATTTCTTACATGTAAAAAAATACAAAATATTGAGGTTGAATGTTTAGATGTAAGAACAAACTTCTTTGTGAATATACAAAGCTTTGTGGAGTAGGAAGATTCTCTCTACGGATAGAGACAATCCCTCTAGTCCAGGGGAGAGGGTCTAGCCACAAACAAGACAATATGACATAAGTTCCCTTAGATTGAGAATGGATAAGATCCTACCTCTTGTATCATTTATCCTTGTTTGATGTAGTCCTTGTGTCTTTTCTCTAGTGATCAGCTACTTAATGTCAATCAAGCACCTGAAACAAATAGAAAAGAAACCAAAGCACACATGATAACATATAATAGATTCAACCTACTTAAGAGGGTAAGGAGTCTTAAGCTACCAAATAACATATGGAATTGATATAGGAAACAAAATATCAATTATATTATTATGACAAAAAGGAAAGTACAACCTTCACCTTAGTGTTGCAGGTTTCCTTCGACGTGTCTGGGTTCCAGCACCACTGTTAACATCTCATGATTCACCTCAAACAATGGAATTTCAAGACTTCTTCCTCTTTGATCCAAATCAAACCGAATACAAACTTATTCTCCCTTTACACGCACAAACTAGAAGGCTAAGTCTATCAAAATTTGTTTTGGCTCTCAAGATTTTGTAGATTATTCCAACCTTTTCATTCGCTAGCTGAGGTTGGAATAGGAGAAGTTTATATAGCTTGAGAGAGGGGACATGGATCCTCTTATGATGTGAGAGGTCTTATCCTTTTTGGTTTGTTCCATTTTAATAGGGGAAAGGAGCCCAAATAATCTCTCTCAGCTCTATCTCGACTAACCATTTACCAGACTTCCGTTCACGAAGCTTCTAGAACTGAAAGCTTCGACTCAAATTTTAAAAACTTTCCAAAAGAGGATCGACACGGATAATGGATGGATACCAACGCTGACTGGATCTACGTTACAAATTGGTGTAGGGAAGAAACTGAGGGATAGAGCTGGCCTTTAAAACTGAGTTTGAAGGAATATTCTCTGGAAATGATGTAAGAGGGAAATGTTTTGCAAATGAAGAGTGGTGTAAAGACATGTTCTTCATGATAGGAAAACACATGATGTTCACTGTAGAGGTCCTCCAGGATCAAGGAACAGGGAGTAAAGGGATAGTGACAAAATTCCGTGTAATAGATGCCTCCTAAAGCGTGAAGGTTGAACAAGAGTGAGGGGTGAAATGATTTATGAGTAGATGCGTGGAACCAAAAATTGTCATCAAATAACCTGAAAGAAAGCATAGATACATAGACATCACTGAAATCTCTAATAAAAGATACATGAATCATGGTATGGACACAACCATCTAGAAAAAGATCATGTAAATGGATCCAAGGTATGGGCACAGCCATCTAGTAAAAAGGATCATATCTAACCTGAGGTATGGTCGCAACCATCCAATAATGAGAAGGATTACATATAATAGACTCTTGGTATGGTCACAACCATCCATTTGAAAGAGACATGTGTATAAGCATGATCATGTCACATCGCCTTGCAACTTGAACTTTTGTAATCTGAGCCCAGGGTCTTGTGTTCCAACACGACCCGATCAAAGTACAAATTCTAACATGTGAATAGATGTCTCGAAGTCGAACATGCTAGAAAGTTGCTTGATTACCGGTCAATGATGTGAATTGTTAACAAGTGTGAGAGAAACCACCAATAATGACAATGGATCTCAAGGTACCAACAACAAAATTCACAGAGTGTGAATAAGGAACTGAAGTCAAACACCCGTGAAGTCACTCGATCGAAGCTAATGATGAGAAACTATCATTGAGTGTGAAGAACTTGCCATTAGGGAATGCAAGCTCTAACTTACCGGAAGGGAGTCTTTGGCCAATTTCCTGGCTAACGAGCTAAAGTCAACAGGAAGTGACCTTATTGAAGGAGGGCCATGATGTATCCCACATCATCAATGTGTGACAAGGTGATGCAATGATTATGGATGATACAAAGAATCATGAATGAGTGTAAATTGCAGAAGGATTAACTCTTGAACATATTAGCGACATGAGTCTAGAGTTTAGCAGCTTTTTGGATCCACACGATTGGAAGTCATGATGACGTGGAAAAGATTATATGGGAAGGAAAAAAGTGGATGACCCAAACCCAGGAAGGTGAACGATGAAGTGAGGATATCCCAACCTGACATGAAGAAAAAGAGTGTCATGTTCAAGAGTGACAAGCTGTCAACACAACTGGTAAAAATTTTCCATTTTCCCCCACCATTCCTGGCGAGTACCCCAATTATGTTTTGATCACAAGCTTGAAGGGGATAGCATATGCTTGTAATATAGCTCATCCTTCAGTTAGATCTGACCTAGTAATATTAACGAGCCCTAGTGTTAACACTCAAAAATTTCTCTAGAAGTTATTAGAAGAAAGAAAATGACCGAGGTAACAAACCAACTTTTGGGCATAGGCTCTAGCCAACCTAGGCTCATAAAGGGCTCTTCCTATATGATTTAGCTTTATTTGCTGGGATTTCAAGCTAGTTATGAACGTTCAGGGGGATTTTGATTTGTATTGAAGATTGGATGGTGGAATCCTTAAAACAGATGGATAGAATGAGGTCTTCAGACCATTGGGCTATGGAGTTAATAGAAGGGGTAGCAAAACTGGATTAGCTCACTAAAGGGAATGTTCAAAGGTCAAGCTAGCTAGGTAAAGCGCAGGTCTTTGGAATAGAGGGGTGAAATGGTTTTAATGAGGGTGAGAGAGAAATTAAGAATTCTTAAATTGGGATGTAAACGAGGAATGGAGGGTAATTGAAAGCAAAGGGCACTTATGAATCCTTTGATGTGGATTAGCAAGAAACAACCTAAAATAAGGAGAAATTAAAAATTCGTTAACTTTGATATCGGTAGAAAACATTTATATGCCTAATTGTTAAAATAGACTGTAATTAAAAACATTCTAAGATATTGTTCCAGTTATAGCATTCAGATTCAGAAATGCATTAAATATTGTGGAAAAACTTTAAGAAAGATAACAATAACAAAAGAGAATACTTGGCTGCACTTCTCTCAACACATGAATCCTGTGAAATACCTTGTCTTTATTCATCAATCTAGCTTTCTGGCTCATCCAGTGATACAATAACTTTACAGTCTTTTGATCAAGAAGTCTATAGATATGTCTAAGAATCCAGCCTACATACTTCGAATTGTGAAGTATTTATACAAAAATTATTACAAAATATCTCAAAATAACTTGAGATTTAATCTAGGAAATAAAATATCTTCTTGCAAGAAGATAGAGACAGCTATTGAATTGCTTTCATGATGTCCCATTTATTGTGGTGCTACTGGCCTTTATGGTTTGGTTTTAGCCCTTTAGGTTGCTTTGTTGTTTGATCATTTACACTGGAAGCTTCATTTAATTTTAGCTTTCATCTGATACTCTTTGACACTGATACTCTTTGACCTTGTTGACCTGTCTTTCTCTTTTCACCTTGCTATTTTGCTTTTACCTTTTTACTACATTTTTCTTACAGTAAATCAATCATTTTTTCCCACCATTCAGTGTCAGGTAATTTGATTTTCAACATCCTTCTATATATTTCATCTACCTCAGTGTACTTAGCAAAATTAGGCTTGGTGATGAAGTGTTTTACCTCATGCTGGAGGAAATTTAACAAGTTTTCAAACATTTGGTAAAGAACCTTGCCTGTTGGCAACACCTTTATTGATGATGTACTGGCTTGTTCTTTAGCTAGCTCTTTGATTTTTCTGTCATAATCCTGCTGTGTCAAGAGCTTGCCATTTATGACCAAGGGACTTGGTAACCATTTTTCTCTCAAAATTTGAAACTTGGCAATAAATCTATCAATTGCTACCTGCATAGTTTGACACTTTTCCTCCAAATTTAACATTAACTTTCTCTTAGAAAGGACCTTTCTCACCTCCAAAATGGTTTCTATCCTGTCTTCTATTTCCAATTCCTAAAGTTCATTGTTTTTACTATTGATGAAGTGGATAAGTTTGGTTGCATCTTTAGGCATGTCTCCTAATTCTTCCTTAACTCTTTGGATAACTTCTGTAGCTATCTTTATTAGATCTATCTGTTCAAAAATTACTTGAATGGATGGCCAAATATAATTGACAGAGTTAATGATATTGGCCCACAATAGTTCCTTGGCTTGCCTAAGGGGTTCCTTTAGTGTTAGATCTTTCTCCATGGCCTTTAACATTTCATTCATTCTGGCATCTTTCTGCACTTCTTCCTTGTGCATGATTTTGGCAAGCTTGTGGTCAGTTTCTGTTAGGCCCTTATATTACTAGTATAACCCCTTATTGTTATTAGTACAACCCCTTATTATATTGATGTACCCATGTAGTTCCCATATTGTTACTATTATGCCCCATAGAAGCCCACTATTGTTATTATTGTGCCCTTACATTATTATTGTTATGTCAGCTCTGATTATATTGGGACCCCTAAGACTCCTATATATAGAAAGGAGGTATTTTCATTTGTATCATCAAAGAATTTTTCATTTATGTAATTTTAAGGAGGTTTCCCCCTCGAAGAGGCTGAATTCTAAGGCGTTGATCTATCTTTTATATCTTTTTCTTGAGTTGGTTTCATAACATTTGGTATCAGAGCTTTGGATTCTAGGGTTTTGCTGCTCCAAACAGGTCATCGTGGAAGTTTCGCTATAAATTCTTTTCTGTGACGTTTCAGAAGCTAAAACAAAAACCCATTTTAGAAGAAATCGCATTGAATCTTGGGTCCGAATTTCAGAGCTTTTCGGGCTATGTTTTTGGAGATATGATCTGAGGACTTTAGTCTTTTTGCAGACTCCTGAATTACATTCCAAACAGGTGACCTGGGGAAAATCGTCATAACTTTCTCTCTGAGCATCAGATTGAAATTTCGTAAGAATGTACAAAAAGAGGGCAGACTGTAGTTTTGTTTATATATTTTTCAGAACCAAAGGTCGAAACAGTGACTCATGGCACGTCATACAAGTTCGCTCTACTGAACTAGTCTATAATCAGGTCACTATGGGAGATTTGGCATAACTATTCCTTGGAGAATCCAATTTGGATCATACTGGTGGAATTGGAAAGAGGACACAAAGGGCTACTGCAGGTCGCAATTTCAAAACTTAAAGATCTGAAAATACAGAGTTACATTCGGTGCAAAATCGAGCTCCTAAAATCAAGAAAAAGCAAGATGAGGAAGTTTGATGGCAAGGATCCGGTAAATTGGATACTTCAGATGGAGCAATATTTTGATCTACATGGTGTACCATTGTTACAAAAGGTATGTATTGCATCTT
>APFE031245127.1:33167-45964 GCA_000404065.3 Pinus taeda | reverse complement strand
TTTTTCTGTTCTTCTAAAGATAATATTTGTTCTAAAAAGTATTTAAGACTATCATGATCCATTTTTACCTTCAAGTGTCTTCCCATTGGGTAAGGTTTCCATTTTTTAAGTGCATGTAGTATTGCCAACATTTCCTTCTCATAAATAGCTTGCTTAAGATGTAACCATAAAAATATCCAATCACCTATATCAAAACATTTTTCACTGTGATGTTGATCTACTTGTTTTTTCATTCGATTCTGGACCAAAGTGGCTTTATCCTCTAAAAGTTGGAGAACTTGTTGTTTATGCTCGATGTGATCTTTCACTGCTTGAAGCTTTTTCTTCTTGATATTTCCTTTTATCTTGAGAGTTTGAGCAGTGGTAATTTCTTCTAATGCTTTACAAGATATGGTCGGATTCATTTCTTGATGCTCGTTGTGATCTTTCACTTCTTGAAGACTTGTTGATATGTCCTTCTATCTTGATAGTTTGAGGAGTAGTAATTCTAGCCAATGAATTACAAGATATGGTTGGGTTGATTTCTTCTTTTTCGATGTGATCTTTCACTTCTTGAACCTTTTTCTTCTTGATATGTCCTTCTATCTTGAGAGTTTGAGTGGTAATTCTTGCCAATGCTTTACAAGACATGGTCGAATTCATTTCCTCTTTCTCTGGGGTTAGGTCCTAGCGTATATCCTCTTCTTTTGATGTTTCTTGATCATTTTCTTCCTCCTCTTCATACTCTATGTAAAATAATTTCTTCTCAGCACACTTATGACCTTTAGTGCATTTTCTATCACAATTGTAACAAAGCCCTTTTTCTCTTTTTTCTTCCAATTGTTGTGGTGTAAGACTTATAGGTTGTGGAAGGCTAGGAGAAGAAACATTTCCATAATTATAGTCATGAGTGGTGGGATTCCTTGTTTTCATAATTTCGCTTTCATTTTTTCTTGCCAACTCGAATGCCTCCCCCAATAAATTAGGTTCCCAAAAACAAACCTCATGTTGAATGTTATCCTTTAAAGTCCCTATGAAGACGTCAATCCTTTGCTTCTCTGGAATATAATTTACCCTTCTATTCAATTTTTGAAAGTCTTCAATGTGTTCTTCCATCGAACCCTTTTGTTTGAGATTTATCAATTGGCTAAAGAAGGGGTTTCTCTTTGTATCCTCATAATGTGCTATCATTTCCTCCGTGAAAATTGACCACGTGACAAGTGGTTTATGAGAACAAAGCCCTTTATACCATAAAAATTGATTCAGTTCTAAATAATTAGATGCAATACACACCTTTTGTAACAGTGTTACACCATGTAGATCAAAATATTTCTCCATCTGTAGTATCCAATTTACTAGATCCATGCCATCAAACTTCCTCATCTTTCTTTTTATTGATTTTAGGAGCTCGATATTGAAACGACTGTAACTCTATAATTGAAGATCTTCTAGTTCTGAAATCACGACCTTTAGTAGCCCTTTGTGTCCTCTTTCCAATGCCACTATTCTGATCAAAATTGGATTCTCCAAGAAAGAGTTATGCACAATCTTCCAAGATGACCTGATTATATACCTTTTTAGAAGAGTGAACCTGTATGAAGTGCCACGTGTCACTGTTTCGATTTTCGGGTCTAAAAAGTATACACAGGAAACTACAGTCTATCATATTTCTGCAACTTCTTACGAAATTTCAATCTGATGCTCAAAACAAAAGTTGTGACTATGTTTCCTAGGTCACCTATTTGGAATGTAATTCAGGAGTCTACAAAAAGACTGACTTCCTCAGATCATATCTCCACAAATATTGCGCGAAAAGCTCTGAAATTTGGACTCGAGGTTCAACACGATTTCTTCTCAAATGGGTTTTACTTGTAGAATTTGAAACGTTGCAGAAAAATAGTTATAGCACAAATTCCATGATGACTTGTTTGGAACAGCGAAACCTTAGAATTCAAAGCTCTGATACCAAATGTTATGAAACTAGCTCACAAAAAGATAGAAAAGATAGATCAACGCCTTAGAATTTAGCCTCTTCGAGGGGGAAACCTCCGTTACATTACATAAATGAATAATTCTTGGATGATACAAATGACAAGACCTCCTTTCTTATATAGGAGTCTAAGGGATCATATTATAATCAGATTCATAACATAATAATGTAAGGGCACAATAATAACAATAGTGGGCTTCTATGGGGCACAATAATAACAATATGGGGACTACATGGGCACAAAAAAATAATAAGGGAGTAGTAGTAATAATAATAAGGGGTTACACTAGTAGTATAGGGGCCTAATACAAACGTTAGTAACCGGATAACGAAAACAATCAAAATGAAACGAAGTTTATTATTTACATCTAATGTAAAATTATGTACAAAAACAAGTTTATTTGAAACTAACCTGTTATTAAACCATCTCTTTTGGAAAGCATTCTCAAAGGAAATATCTATGGGATCATCAAAGAATGGATGAATATTTGTTAGAAAATAAAAAATTTCCAAAGGAGATGATGGCAAAGCATGTTGTGAAGGAAGAACACTCTCAAGATTTAATTTTTACTGATGATAAAATGGTTGGAATGAATTTTTGAATGTTGAATTAAATTGGAAACAAAGTATTTTTGATATTTAGGATTATGAGAAACCAATTCATCATTTTCACTTAATAAATCTTGATGATATTCAATATTGAGAGATTTAACATGCTTGCAAAACGAAAATAAAAGAAAATAAAAGGATGGAAAAACAATTAAATTGTTATGAAAGCTAAAATTACAAAATAATTTTACAAGGAAATTCTAGCACCTATCGTGGATTTTAGTCAATGAATTGCCACTAAAAGGACATTCCCTGAAAATTTAAAAAATGTGAATTTCTAAAAAAGAATCAGAATGAAATATATTAGAAACTCGCAAAATTAACTCATGAAAATTCTCAAAACTAAGTTTGTGTTTAGGAGACAAAATTAAAACATGTGAATCTTCACGAAATAAATCAATTTTCAAAATTGGCATAGTTTGTACAATATGTGATTCTTTGTCATCATCATCATGATAATCATCATAATTACTTTCTTCTTATGAAAATCAAATGACTAATCTGAAATAAAATAATTAAAAAATACAAAAGAAGAAGATTTTGCAATTAAAGGATTATCATTCAAATCATTGTTAGATGTAGAATTTTTAGCACAAGAACTAGGAAAATTACCATCTAAAAGATTAGCGTGATCATCAACTATACTCTGATTTGAAAAGACATCATGATAAAGAAAATAATGCATTCCAAAATATAATGATGGCTGAAATGAATTGTTTATAGAACTTGTCGTATTATAATCTAGGTTTAAGGAAATTCTTTCAATTATAGTTACATGTTCTGAATTTTCTAAAGTTGCCTTCAAAGAAGAAAAATTGATGTGTTCATTATTCAAGTCTTGTTGTAGATTGGATTTTATTGGACCTATTGATTGATCACATGCGTTATTAAAATTTGTTTCAATTGCATCTTCAAAGAGAAAATGAGAATTTAAATTTTCTAAAGAAGAACATTGTGATTCAATTACAGTTTTAGGTTCGGGTTCCATAAAACCGTTTAGTGATTCAAGACTAGTTAATGAATTAGATGTGTCTTATTCTTCATTAATTGATTTATTATTTTCAGTATGGGAAGAAAAAAGATAAGTGAAACGTTCAATTAAATCTTTAGTTAAAGGAAAATCATCTAAATGAAATCTGTAACAAAACGACCAAAATCTATTATAAAAATCATCTAAAGATTCATTATCATACATTCTAATTCTAAACAAAAAATATTGTATCTTTAATTTTAATGTGCTTTGAGAAATACCTGGCAAAAATGTTTCCATGAATGAATCGACTTCTCAAGAAGCACCAAGAACCATTTGCGGATCCGCCCACTGAATGTGAGAGTGAAAAGCTTGTAGATCTCATTATCAACGATTATATTAAAATATTTACATCTATTAACAAAACCAACAATATGATCTAATGCAGAAATATTACTCTCACCATCGAACTTTAACTGTGACAAGGACTCGATCTACTTCTTGGGCATGCCTCGTGTAGGCTTAGGTGAATTGAATGCATGACCAAGTGTAGGAATGTATATGGAAGCCATGGTTAGTTAAAAATGATATAACAAAATTTTAAACAAATAACTAATTCAAGTCCCTTCTTTTAGTGCCAAAAATGTTGATGCCTCAAAATTCGTTGCAACAACATTAGGGATAACCACCTAGTCCGAACCTTACAAAAACTCCTTTTCCATTCGGTATAGTGGCTCCAACTGGTTAAATTAGGTCCAATTACCTTCTCCCAACTGCTATCAACTTTTAATTTGTCTTTAATTACTAATAGATACGACCATCAGATAAATTCTTCGAGCTGATCAGGAAAGAAGAATGATCCTTAAGTTGTTTTTGTGCAGCAACCAAACCAATCTAAAGTTTTGCCTCAAAAGAGGACTTCTAAAATGTAAGATCTATGATAACACATGAAAGACTAAGTCTACAATGCAATTAATCAAACCTATCTCGATTGAAGGAAAGGGTAACCCTTCTCTCAATTGAGAGCTGACTTAACTTAATGGGAAAAGAAGATTTAAAGAATTAGAATTAAGATGGAGGAATTATATCAAGGATATAGCTCAGAATATCTGATTCCTCATTAACATAAATACTAACAATTAAACACTTAGTAAATAGATACATAAGTGCCTATTGAAAATATATCCAATTCTTTATTTATCATATGCATAAGAGCTAAAAAGAATCATGATGAATTACTAAATTAGTTCAAATAATACATCATGTACACGAGCAAACAATTATCATCCTAAATCGGAAGATAACTTGCCGATCTAAGATTATAACTATCTATTCCTATACAAACTTCAACTCTCATATTATATCTAAAATTAAGCCTGTAGAATAGTCTACGCAAACTTTTAAATGAATTAACACTCAAGATTCAACAATAGTGCATGAATCCAATTATTAACTCATACATTCAAAATATAAATTGAAATACTGAAATACAAATTTATTTTAGTTAAATCCTATAAACAATAGTGTTAAACATCATTAACTGAAATGATCCCTTATTAATAAATGAAATCAAATTAGAGATCCTCATAGACCGACAGTAGTGCACAATCCTTTAGAGTCTATAATAAATATTTGCTTGTAGAAAATGTCTCCTCCTTTCATCGGTAGTGCATGATAAACAAGATCTTCTCCACCAACATATATAATCCATAGTTATAGTACTACAAGATTCTCCCCCAAGGTTCAAGACCCATCATTCTATTAAAAAATACTAAGAGGTACAATAGTGAAAACATCCATGACTTTCTCTTTCAAATTCCAAGCCCGATTTCATACAAAAAGTAAGCTTAAATAGTAGAAAACAACTGAATCTATTGTGCAGAGTGTTGAGGGCATTTAAACAGATCCCTTCAACAATGCTTAAACGAAAATAATATTTAGGTAGAAGTTTCTGAAATATGATTTGTTGCCTTGATCAACTTTGTTTATTCCATTGAATTCTCTAGATGTTTGTCTGCCTGTTTGAATTGATATACCACTTATCATCATAATTGTTCTCTTCTGTCATGAACCTGAACAAGAAAAATAGGAATGGCTGAGCTAGAAATAAATGAAACTGATAAGAAACTTTTATTTGAAACAAATCACGTTTTGCAGGAAATCAGGAAAAACGTAGAGCACAATAAATTCCAAACATAACCATCATTTAGAGTCATGCAGAGTGAGGTTTGTGGTAAGACAAGTCGTACTTTTATGGTTTTATCCAAAATCGCAATCTCTTTTAGACCGAGGGTTGAATTATCATCATATTTCAAGCAAGGAGAATCCCTATTTGAAATAGACAAAAAATTTAAGAAGACCAAATCACAATCGGAATGGGTAGAGAAGGAATGGCTTAAGGTCCATGACTTTTGCGATTGCGTGATGCGGGAATTTATGCATTGCATTATATAATCCTGTTGGGTCCAGCTATATCACATAGCACAATAACGAAGTGGTACAATACCAACAGTTTTGAAAGATTTGCGATTTGCAATATGCGGGAAGGGATGACATCATGGTGTCATGGTGGATGACATGGAGGATCCATGTGGTAGATGATGTGGCGGAATGATGTGTTATTGAAGATCGCAAAATAGGCGAGAGGCTTAGTAGTTTTTCGTAGGGAGTTCAAAGTGGTAAGTGGTTTGTGATGGGGGGAGTCTGAAAGAACAAAGGAGTGACACATAGAGATAGGGCTTAGACGAGAAAACCACTTTTTGGACCCCCCTGTGAGCAACTTAAAATTGAGCTTAGGGGGACCCAAAACCATTATCTGTTGTTGATTTGAGCGAATAAATCCAAGCTGTTTATTAAATCAAGGCAAGTCTGGCTTTTATATCACAATCTCAATCGCAATGGGTGGAAAAAGTAGGAATGGTTTAAGTTCTGTGACTTTTGCGATAGCCGCAGACGTGAGATTTTTTTGAATTGACATGTAATTCTTATCGGGTCCGGGGCTTATCGCAAATCACAATCGACATTGGAAGGATTGAGACTGTGATTCTTGCGATTGCGCTGATGCAGGGGATTTATAAGTTGGAGTGAATAATCCCGTCGGGTCTTGGTATCGCAATTGAAAATCGGCTGGGGTGAAGGGTTTATTATAAGTTGTGTCCCTTTAAAACTTCTGATTGCGAGATTCTGGGGTGACGTCAAGGATGACGTGAATATGATGTCACTATGATGTGATATTACAATCGATGTTGGGACGTATATCACAATCGGAATTTGGATGAGGCATGGTTTTTTAGAAATTTGCAATTACGGAATAGGCCCCAGATACGATATTAATATAAATTGCAATGTATAATCCAAGTGGGTCTGGGCCTGATCGCATATCATAATCGGTGTTTGGAGCGGGGTTGGACTTAATATTTTAAACTTTTGCGATACCCTGAGATGTGGGATTTTATGGATTACAATGGATAATCTCATCGGGTCCGGAGTAATTGCATATTCAAAAAGAGATAGCTAGCGAGACTTGGGAAATGGTTCTTGAAATTTTGTGGACGCGATATTTTAATGAACTGAATTTAATTTTACCGCCGGGTCCGGTTTATATCGCAATCACAATGGAGTTGGCAGAGGGGTATTTTCCTTATGAAACTTTGCGATGCGGGGTATGGTAAAGTGTTGAAGTTCGTAAAGCTTCAACTTTCCGAGAATCTTAAAGACATCTGTTTTATTTTATTTTTTTAATCAAATAACCCATAATGTTTAATACTTAAGCCTAAGTATAGTTTGTATCTCAGGGGCTATTTAATTTGGTTTTTTGGGATAATCAGAGTTTAATAATTGGGTTTTAATTAAAAAACCTAACTATTAAACTTTAATTATAATATTTCTTAAGATGAGGGGTCCCTATTTTAATATAATAAATTTCATAGGAAATTTGTAATACATTAAAATGGGGGTTGTTGGATAGTACAAAACCCCTCCATTCTCATCCCGAACTTGTGTAAATCTGGTGAGATACTACAGAATAGTATCATTCTTTTGCATGTTAATGTTTCTAAGTTAGTCTTTGAGGGCTAGTTTTCTATGGTCACTACTATTATTGAATAGCTCAATTAGTTCCTTCTGAATTGCAAAAGGAGTTTCTTTTCAATGGAGATTTGAGACAATGTGGCCACTCACTCCTTCCAGAATCTAGGGTTATTTTCCTCACCTTGGCTATATATTTCTTCAATTGGGCTAGGTTCTATGAATCAAATGATCCTGATTTTGGAATGTATATCTCCACATATTCTAGCAATCCATTTTCATCAAGAACTGGCTCCTTGTGATCCTTTTAGCAAATGAAATTTGAGCTACCTTCCAAGGCATACTCTAATCTCAGTCCATTAAAGGCCATTCTCCCAACTCTGAATAAATCCTGCTACACTGAAGCTGCAAATTCGAACCTCCTAAGGAACAACTTCTAAATTCTTGTTCTAATGTGAATGCTTCTTTGATATCATGTAGAAATTCCATGATAGAATTGCAAATACTCAAGAAATTTAATCTAAATCATGAGACACAATTCTACTCTGCTACTTTGCGGAAATTAATTCACAATTTAGAATAACATTCGCAAACATGCATCAAACACATATACAAGAACACACATGTATCTAGGGGAAACCAAATGGTAAAAACCCCTTAATCCCGCTTGCATTAATAAGGTGAATAGAGATTGTATTACAATTGCTTTCTCACTCTGAGCTCAACCTGTAAGTGAATAGTTGTTCTCTCTGCTCAATGAGAAGCTCTGACCTAGACTTAGTCAATTTCTGCCCCTACCTAAGCTCTTATTTCCTTGTGCAAATCTTGAGGAAATTGGCCCCTATTCTTTAGGAATTTCCTCCAAATCGATTGCGCAAATCCCAAGGATTGATCACTTGTTGCATGCAACACATGTATACTCAAGACTACTCTACAATTGATGTTACACTACCTTGGAATCTTTACCACAGCTGAAAAATTCAAATTCATTGCATGTGTGAACTATTTTTGATTGATTGATCAATTAACTAGTTGATCTCTAAGTTAGACGTTGTCTTGTCGCACAACTTACCTCCAAATAGTTTTATTAATTGTTAGAACTAGTTTAACTGAGTACAACTAGAAATAACTGAACTTGATTGCTATAAATTAGCAATCACATATGCATAACTGAACTTCAAGCCCTTTAAGTCAAATTTACTAAGCTACTGACAAGAACCTTAGTTAACTCCCTCCAAGATGTATGCTAATGTGGAAATTTTGAATTTTCTCAATTTGACCAAGGTTAAGTGAAATTGAGCCTTTCTTGCTACAATTCTCAACATGTTTGTTTGATTGGAAAATTAAGCATTGCAAACTCCAATGAAGGAAGGTAGGCAAATTTTATATTGTGTCAAGGAGCAAGTTAGGGACGTTGGGAGTCAATTTGGGAAAGAGGCAAGTTAATTATTTCATTGTAGAAAAATTTGGCAGTGCGTTATGAAATCGTTCTGTAGCAAACAACACTACCAAATAATTTTGTAGTGATTGAATAATTTATTAGAAATGGATGCTACCAAAACATTTCGTAGTTTTAGATAGAGGAGGAATGACCTGTTGTAGAGTTTTGTGAACCCAACGTTTCAGACTACCAAGTGAGTCCATCATCAGGGGAGGATGCTTCAATAGATATTCTTAAGATCTAAAACTATCATCACCTGTATGGATTCATTATTTAACATTTCGTAGTTACCGATATTTTTTTTTTGGGAGGATTGCGGTTTAGTTTGAAATTCCCTTTTGGCCTGCCCATTACACCATTTGTTAAGTTGAAACATATGTAATTGGATTTATGAAATGGGATGAGATAAAGAGTCGAAGGTGAGAGAAAAAATTCTCATGGAATTTATCATAATAAATTCATATTCTTATATTGACTGCCCATGTTAAATGTTTCATGAAATATTGTTGAGTTGGATGTAAATATGAAGCTATGTGTGGAAGATTGGGGATATTGGCGTCGGTGTAAGTTGGATGCCTTCAATCCCTAATTCAATATACCATACATACTTTACTTTTTATGTTATTACAAGTGATATTAACATAACATTTTTCAATATAGATTTGTGCTTGTTAAGATCCTTCTTCTTGGCATGATGTCCTCATGGGTGGTTTCCTTGCATTGGGACTGCTCACACTTGCACTCTTTCTTTGCCATGGGACAACTCACATTTGCAATTGAAACAATATTGTGCATAATGCTCTTTATTTCCATAATAATAACATGCCACTTCCTTGGAACTCTTACGATATTTTTTTGTGCTTTCCCAATGTTACCAAATTTTTTTATTCCTTTCTCCTCTATTCTTTGATATCTTCACAGTGAGTGCTTTATCAAAATTGTGATGGTCATGATATCCATTATGCCATTATTCTTCTTGTAAAACCATGTCATGATGCTTATCTAATGCCATTCTAATGACTATTTAAGTTACATTTAGGCTAGCCATGAAAGGTTGAAATCTTTGTCAACTCATCAATAATCACTACTATTGGATCATTTATTTCTACTTTATCACTAGTTGCAAGAATCCTTCTATGAACATCATGAATTCAACTCATTTAATATATGGAACCCTCAATGCCACTCATTGTTAATCATTATAGTTCATAATTTGATTAAAGCATTAGAGTTCATTATAATTCATACTTTTATTAAGAAATAGAAGATTCTAGATCTATTTGAAGTTTCATAATTTGATTCAATGGTCTAGCTTTTTCTTGCACTTTTTGCAATCTTAATCTAAGAAATAACTTGATCCATCATTATGAGTTTAAGATGTACAAAACGTATTCAATTCCTGCTTCATACTTCATTAACATGGTTGGATTTGTAGAAATAACTCGCTTAACATTTACAAGTTTGAACAACTTTTATTTATTAACAAATTATAGATTTTAAGTCATAAAACAAGATAGTTATTTCTACCCAATTTAATTGAAAACATAAGAATGCTCAACGAAAATGCTTTCTCCTTCTCACATAATACATGGTTAACATTATGGTAGAAATGGAGTTATATCAATTACTATACTAAGGTTAAATGCTTTCTCCTTCTCACATAATACATTGTTAACATTATGGTAGAAATAGAGTTGTATCAATTACTATACTAAATAACTTGATCAATGATATTATCCTAGGATCAAAACTTGTATCATCCAATGAAATAAATATGTTGAATTCCACTAGGTAACCTATACAATATTTGGAATGAAAGGAAATTAAGCTTTAATAGAATTCCCATTTTCAAAATCGAAAATATATATGGTTCAAATATGGTTCAAATATTTTAAGCATATCAAATTGTTACAAATAAAATATTATTAGTGCTCTTATTGCTTGTAATATTCACACCTAATCTAATAAGTTGTGATACATTTAAAAAAAAAACTACAAGAAAAGTCTTGTTTCCAAATTCATTAGGTTTATAAAATAACTATTTCTATAATATATAAAAGAATCATTCAAATACTTATATATATATATAATTTTTTGCATAAAGTGTTTAAATTTTTTAAAATATCAATTTTAATAAATACAAATAAATTTATTTAGTTTAATACATAACTATATTAGTTGGTTTGGTTCGAAACATGTTGATAAAGTTTTTCCTTACATGATTTTTACCGATTTTTTTTTTCTTAATGTAATATGAATCACAGAAATCTGAATTCAGAAATCATTAATGCTTTTAGTGTTTTTGAGTATCACATTTAACCTTAAATAGTAATAGTGTCATTTTTCTAATAACATGATACTCTTTTCCAAATTTATTATGTTTGGAAATTAATTTTTCATTAAATAGAATTATATAAATTAGCATTATAATTCTTTTACTTAATAATTGTAATTTTGATGATGATGATGGTTAACATCCACTGAGACCAAACTTTGGTCTATTGGACCTAAAGAAATGAATTATTTAGTTTGATTTAAGATTTCATTCCTAGGCTCAAAAAGCTTGGAGAGAAGCCTCTCGAGCTCACTATAATTTTGGCATTGTAAAAGACTAGAAAGGTCAATATTGCAACAAAAATTATAAAACTAAAATCTAATATAATTGTACATGAGCTAATTTATCAATAAAATGTTTATATTTTATTTTTTTTTTAGATATGTTAGTAATATGAATTATAATTTCATAAATATAATTAATATCAAATATGATAAAGAAAATAATAAACGCTAATTTAATTTTATAATAAAATTAAGTAATTGTAAGTTTAGAAACACTATTTATTTATTCATATTGTTTTAGGGATCTGTCAGAGCTAAGAATTAAATTTATCTCAACTATTATATTAAAGTAGTTTTCGTCTTTGTAATCTCAAATACAAAGAAAGAAAAAAACAATAAAATAGAGAACAAAAGTGAAGCCTATGCATCAAATTAAAATCTAAATGCAAATCCTAAAGTGTGGAGAAAGATATTTACAAAATAGTAATAAGTAACTATATATTTATTCAATAATAATAAAATGATGATAAAAAATAACGATAATAAAAACATTAATTCAATCAAGTGATTATATTCAAAACATGAGTACTTTATAAGCATGGAAATATATTTCAATTTCAAGTTAGTTTTCAAAATCAGCACAAAGACTTATATTTCCCTTTTAATTTGATTTATTTCCACGAAATCAGGCGAATATTACAGCACAAAGACATATTTCACTTGTAACTTAATCTATATTGGTTCAAACTCATGAGCATTACGTATTAATAATGAGAAAGATATATATGGTGTAATGAAATTATGATGTGCAAAGAGGTTAATAATGAATAGTGAACATATAATGAATGGCAAGTGACATATTTTAATATAAGAAGAAAAGTTTGGTGGCACTTACACATCAAATTAAAATCTAAACCCAGAGATTAAAATTGAAATGCAAATCGCTAAAGACATTTACAAAATAGTACTATTTAACAGGAATAGAATGGTGATGACAATGAAGATGGTGATGACAATAGGAAATAGGAAGTGATACATATTGTGAATAGAACTATGATCTCTAAGAAAATAAATAATAAATATATAATGGTTAATGGTAATGACATATTTTAATAATGTTATCTAAAATAATATTAGATAACCCATATAAACACGATGATTATAAAATGTTGATATTATGACTTGTGGTGAGTGCAAGACAATATACTTTGTAGTTCCCTATA
>APFE031245127.1:0-14139 GCA_000404065.3 Pinus taeda | reverse complement strand
TAGAGCCTGATTATCTTTTTTATTTAGAGTATCACCACATTCGACCCCAGTTCGTAATGTGGCAAAAACGCTACCCATAAAATGTACGTTGCAAGGGGGGGTCTAGGGGGGGTGGCTGCAATCCTTGGGAGCCCCCCCTTAGTGGAGGGTCGGGGGCAGTGCCCCCAAAGTTAAAAATAGATGTAAAATGGCCTTGTAAAATGTATTAATTTCGTAGTCAACATGGGGCATTCATTAGGCAGAGATCTGAAGGTAAAAGTTGTGTTTAATTTAGGGTTATTTTCCCTAGAAGGTAACCCCTTGCTATATGTGAGGGAATTCTATTGCGTCTATGTAGATCTATATTCTAAGTGAGAAAGAGGGAGGAGATTGTGTAAGAGCGAAGAGGGAATTACATAAAATCTGTTGTAGGTTGTATCTCTTTAGTTTGCTGGATAATATAAAAGGAAGGAATTGTTGTTTCTCTGTGGACGTAACCCAAATTGGGTGAACCACATATATCTATGTCTCTCTTGTTTTATGTGTTTTTTGTGTTTATGTTTCTACAATATATTTTATGTGTTTCATTGCTCTGTAAGATATCATTTTCTAACACTCTTTTCAAGAAATTCCACCTCCCTACACTCCCTAACATCTATCCCTACCCCCAAAAAAATTCCCAAGAATTTCTACACCCTTAGCCTCTTCATCTCCCTCCATTTGCAAAACAGTCCCTTTTCTCTTTGAGGCCAGTCACTGCACATAGGGACAATTTTGTTTCAAAATATGTTTATGACCCAATGGAGAAGAATTTTACAAACTTGAAAGAGGGTTTTGTCAATAATAGGCCAAGGAAAAAAAAGTCTTTCATTTTATCCACATGTGTTATGATTTGAGATAAATTCCCAAAATACACTTGCTACGAGAGAGTTGCTCAGTATTTTAGTGAACAACTACAAACTTGAATTATGAACAAATGAGAAATTATTGTTTAAAATGAGGTGATTGTTGTTACCCAAATGCCAAATAACAAAACCCTCTCACATATTTTCAAAATTATTTATGGTTAAAGATATATCGCTCCACCTTTCAACCCTATTTTCGTAGAAATTTGCAATTTTTGGCACAATCAACCTGTGAAAAGCATAGCATAGGCCACTTTGCGCTTTTTCTGGAGGGATCTAAATGATATAAAATATACATGGTTGGATAGATATTGACTTATACATCAGCGTTGGACACCTATAAACCCAAATCATCAGCTTTTACAAGGTGGAAATGGCCAAAACCCACCTGAAAAACACCTTTCTGCCCCGTTTTTGGAGGCCACGTTATGCTTTTTACCAGTCTTGGGAGAATTGATTTTTGAGGGGCTATATTTGATCATTTTTAGTTCTTGATGATTACATTGTGTATGAGACAGAAATATATTTCCAATCATCTATCATGAGCTCAATTTGGAGTTCAAGAAGGCCTCCAAAAGTGGCCTACAATCTCACGTTGCACTTTTTCCAAGAGGCTAGTTTCTTCATCAGTTTGACCCAGTTTGACTTTTTACTTATGTAAATGATGTAATTGATTAATCCTAGTGTAAATATAATGTAATAGTAGGTGATTAGTCTTTGTAAGTGGTTTTGATGTAAATTTGGCCTCATTTATGAGAGTGGTTGGAGTCAAAGTTAATTGAAGAAGTTTTTTTAAAATTCCCTAGACAATAGGGTTTGGTTAGAACTCCTCATGGAGAAGTTCCTAGAGTCTTGGATTCGACCCTTGAGAGTGGGGAGATGTTGTTTTAGTATTTATGTATCATTTTTCAGTCAGAGAGAAGGGTTGGACATTAGAGGAGAGAACTATTATCGCTTGTATTTGGATATTTTCTAGAAATCAAAGGATGCAGTTTGTAGCTATTATCTAGGAATTCATGTGCAGTAAGATTGTGACACTGTTTATTCTCTGTTATCACATGATTTGAAATATATTCATATTCTCTTTCCATTTATCAATTCTTCAATGGTTTTCCTTACAGTTTATAAACATAATTCTTTGCATAAAGCTATGTTTTGATGGAAAAATCATTACGTGTTACTTTATTTCTTGCTTAATGAATTCATGTTTCATGCTCATTAAGACCTTTAGCTTCTTCTGAACACTACACTACACCAACAAACCCTAAGATCCATCAAAAAAGTATTTCTACCTTGCTTCTTTATATATTTTCTATCATAACCATTTGATCCTGTTGACCTAGCTACCTGTTTTTTCTCCCTTATCCAGCAACAAAATACTACATTTTACCAAAACCTATCTTATCCTAGTATACCTAGCCTCAAATCTATTCCTTTTCTAGTCAATTCATTGGCTTTGATCATAGAGAGAGCCCTCTCTGGTTTGTTAGGGCTATCTACCAAACTAAAATCTTGGTCTGTGGTTACCTCCATTGATCTCCTTATCACCTTGGGACATTTTAGTGTCGTTGCTGGGGAAATGAGAGATCATATCTTCCCTGCGAAAGAACGACAAGGATCAGATTTGATTTGCTGATGGTGGAAAATGGTTAGACACATATGAAGGCTGAAATCATTCACTTGGTGACTCCAAATCAGTTTCAAATTTAATTCAAAGACTCCATTGGAGGATGAACCTTACAAACAGAAACATGCAACGACAATATGGGAAGATCATGTATTCAAATTGGAATTTCATCCAAGAATTCATGTTCTTTATTGTAAATTGTTTCTTTTCTTTTCCTGAGAATGTCAAGAAGGTTTTCCAGAGTATATTGTATTTGATAAAATATCCCTGACCCACATTTGATTCCTTTCCTTTGAAGATTGTGGATGCAAATTTGGATTTTGAATAGGACCCTTCTTCTGAATCTTATGATGACCATATTCAACTTGATGAGCCTCAAGAGATCAAGACTAATTTTATAGCTTCTATAGATACTCCTATACCTTCTCAAATTCCATATAGATACAAGCCACTCATCTTACCTCTTATACTCCATGATTTCCCTGAAAATTATTACAAATATCTTCCCAGGTTTGATGGAGAATATGGTAACATCACTGCTAAAAAACTCATTCATAATTTTGAAAAATTTCTCGACCATTTTGAGATTGAAGAAGATGATGTCAATATCAGGATTTTTGCTTTATCTTTACAAGGTGAAGCTAAGAAATGGTTTAAGAACTTACCAGCTGCAAGCATTTTCGATTTCCATCAGTTTGTGAAAGTCCTCCTTGATAGATGGGTGATCAAGAGGAATTCTTTTCTAATTTTAGAAGAATATAATCATTCAGAAAGACAGTCAGGAGAAACAGTGCAACACTTTTCAGCTAGATTCAATCAAGTATACCATTCAATGCCTGCTGATATAAAACCACGTCCCAGTTTAGCTCTCTTACACTACGTGGATGCCTTTGACCCAGAAATGGCATTTCAATTGAGACAAAGGGATCCTACCACACTCGAAGAAGTTCAGGACAATGCAATAGATGTGGAAGCTAATCTATTGGTTAAAAGGTCAAAGTTGAAAGAAGAAGTGAGGGAGAACATAGAGCAAGAACATCTAACATCTTCAGAAGTGAAGCTTGACATTTTGGTAAGCACAATGGAAGAAATGATGCAAAATATCATCATGAGAGATAAACTTGGTGTTAAAAAACACCCTGTCCCTCTTATTGTTGAAGAAGAAGAGGTTGTTGACCCTATACATTATCCTACTAATTCCAGTTACCATAGATCAAAAAATGATTGTTTTATGTATTCATTTATGGATAGTCATGAAAATGGATCTGTAGATCAACCAATGGAGGATTAATCTACTGATCTAATGTGTATGTTAGATGTCATTTCTTATAATGATGAGTTTCCTATGTATGATCAGTATGATGATGATTATGTTGTTGAAATATAGGCTGACTCTACAAGGAAATCAATGCCATGTTTTTGGGAGAAAGTAGCTTCATTACAGTAGCTCAGATGTAGCACATCCTATGCATATCAATCATGACAACAATGAAGAGAATCTAGAAAATTTCAAATCAGGTGAAAGGTCTTTGCCTTTATGGTTTACTTCATTTCAATCACTGAGAGAAAACTTCCATAAGATTAGAAATCAATGGTCTTTCAGTTTTGATGTTGAGCATGGAGAAGACCATGAAATTCTTGACCAAGTTGACCAAGACTCCTTACCTTTGTGTTTCTCTTCATTTGAAATAATAAGAGAAAACTATAAGATTACCAAGGAAGAAAATAAGCAAGTTGAAAGCAGTTGGCAACCTTCTCTTGAAGTTGTTGAGAATGTTGTTTGTAATATAGAACCTCTTTTCAGTACACAATCACCATTACCAAGAAACATTCAGTTTGAGAATGCAACCAAAAGTGTGGAACATGAAGAGTTTGTAGAAAATCATGTAGCCTTATTAGAACCAATGTATGCCAAGTTGGGCAGTCCTCTCAAGTTATCCTTGATCCAATAGCTGATGTTTTGGATGGATCTGTAGTCAAAGTACTTCTCCATTAGTTAACTATGAGCTTCAAAACAAACATGACACGAATTTGATGAGATAGCTGGCTTCATTGTCTTGTTTAGCAGGAGTCTTGTTACAAAGTTCATCCAAAAATTTGCAGTCCACATCTATTTCACTTGAGAATGAAAAACTTCATTTTATAAAACAGCCAATGTCTAAAAAGGAAGAAGATTCTTGTCTCATTGTTGATCATCAAGAAAGGGTAGACATTCACAAGTTTCAAGATCCTTTTCTCAAGTTGTTGCAGTCACCAAGGGAGATGAATTTTATTATATTTACGGATCATGTACACATGTTCATTGGACACTTGGAGTGGCCTAACTTTTCTTTTTTCTGCTTGCTCAAGGAAATTACAAGCATAATTCAAATTAGTATCCATTTGCTAGATTGGTTACACTAGAGGGATCATTACACATGATTTTATGTATATATGTTCAGTAGGTTGGTAGTTATCGTCAGAAGTTTGAAGCTCAAGGAGAAGGCTATAAGGCTTCTATGGTCAGCTGCTATATTTTTTTTTTTAGTTGTAAGTCTGTTTTTCGGTCAGTATGTTACAAATTTTATAGTTAAGTCTGTCAGTTTGTCAGTCTGTTTCAGTTTGAGTTTGGTCTTTGAATTTTGACTTCATACTCAATGAATAAGGCTACTTGGTCTACGGTGTTCTTGATACCTCCAAGGAGCTTCCATCCCCAGCTGGAGCCATGTTAGCATCAGTCAGATCTTTTTGTCACCAATTATCAAATATGCTTTTACCAAGTTTTGTTAGGGGTCTCAATTCAAATTTTATCATTTCATTAGGTTTCAAAATAAAATTTGGTCACTCGCTGTTGTGTCTAGGTCACTACTTCTCCCTTCACTTACTCATGCTCTTCACCACTCATCATGGTTATTGTCTTATTCAAGGTATCATATCTTCATTCAAGTGTCTTGGGTCATGAAATGGTTAAATTCCTCATTTTAGGTCATGGTCTAGGGTTTCACTCCATGTGTCATCATGATACCATATGTCAAAATAAAAACATGTCCATCATGTGATTCAGTGGGTAAATGGAGTTAGAAACTTAGGGAAAGAAAAATAAAGGTAAAAGGTAATGTTTTATTTCAAATAAGATAATGCTACATACACTACCTCGTCTCATCATTTCTCAAAGTGACATATGATGTCATGCTACTACCAAAGCAAAGATCAACTTTCAAGCTACAAAGGACCATCCAAAGCATCAAAAGGGTTTCATTTCAACATTCACAGGTTTAAGTATCTCCTTGGCAAGTAAGTAAGCATTTGGCACCTCGTATGCATTCTTCATTTTGAAGAACTCAATGAAAATCCCTCTCTTAGCATTACATTGTGCTTTTGGTCTCCAAATGATTTTGCTTCATTGCAGAGAGAAAAATCCTAGTTTTTATGTTCCACAACACCCACACATACCTTATATACCCCTGCCAACCATTTCCCATACCCATTCCCTTCATTTCCCCTTATTTTCCTTAAACCCTAGCTCAATGCTATGTTTTTGCAAATTTCTAGGCTAGGACTGCGTTTTGGATTTTTTCACACCTTTCCCTCACTCTTTTCAAGAAATTCCACCTCCCTACACTCCCTAACATCTATCCTACCCCTGAAAATTTTCCCAAGAATTTAGACACCCTTAAACCCCTTCATCTCCCTCCATTTGCAAAACAATCCCTTTTCTCTTTGAGGCCATTTACTGCACATAAGGACAGTTTTGTTTCAAAATATGTGTCTCACCAAATGGAGAAGAATTTTAAAAAAGTGAAATAGGTTATTATCAATATTGGGCCAAGGAACAAAAACCTCCTTCAGTTTATTCACATGTGTTATTATTTGAGAGAAATTTCCAAAATACACTTGCTATGGGAGGGTTGCTTAGTATTCTAGTGACCAACTAAAAACTTGGATTCTGAACAAATGGGAGTTATTTTTGAAAACTAGAGGTGGTTTGTGTTCCCAACATGCCAAAGCAAAAAAACCTCATATATTTTCAAAATTATTTATGGTTAAAGATATATCGCTATAGTTAATCATTTTTCAGTCCTTGAAGAGTCCATTGTGTAGCAGACAAAAAGATCTTTCCAATGAGCTATCTTGAGCTCAATTTGGAGTTCAGGAAGGCCTCCAAAAGTGGCATGCAATCTCACTCTGCAATTTTTGTAGTCCATGCTGTGCTTTTTCCAAATTCGTTGCACTGTTTCCAAGAGGCTAGTTTCTTCATCAGTTCGACCTAGTTTGACTTTTTCACTTATGTAAATGATGTAATTGAGTAATCCTAGTGTAAATAGAATGTAATAATAGGTGATTAGTCCTTGTAAATGGTTTTGATGTAAATTTGGCCTCATTTATGAGAATGGTTGGATTCAAAGTTAATTGAAGAAGTTGTTTTTAACTTCCCAAGACAAAAGGGTTTGGTTATAACACCTCATGGAGAAGTTCCTAGAGTTATGGATTCGACCCCTGAGAATGGGTAGATGTTGTTTTCGTATTTATGTATGATTTTATTAGCTAGAGAGAAGGGTTGGACATCAGAGGAGAGAACTATTATAGCTTGTATTTGGATATTTTCTAGAAATCAAAGGACACAGTTTGCAACTATTATCTAGGAATTCATGTGCAGTAAGTTTGTGATGTTGTTTTTTCTTTGTTATCACTTTATATGAAAGATATTCATATTCTCTTTCCATTTATCAATTCTTCAATGATTTTCCTTATAGTTTATAAACATAATTCTTTGCATAAATCTTTGTTTTAATGGAAAAATCATTATGTGTTACTTCCTTTCTTGCTTAATGGATTCATGTTTCATGGTCATTAAGACCTTTATCTTCTTTTGAACATTACACTACACCAAAAAACCCTAAGATTCTTCATAAAAGTATTGCTACCTTGATCCCTTATATCTTTGCTGTTGTAACCCTTTGATCATGTTGACCTAGCTACCTAGTTTTTCTCCCTTATCCAGCAACAAAAGCCTAAAGTTTACAAAACCTATCTGAGCCTAGTATACCTAGACTAAAATATATTCCTTTTCTAGTCAATTCATTGGATGTAATCATAGAGAGAGCCCTCTTTGGTTTGGTAGGGCTAGAAACAAAACTAAAATCTTGGTTTTTGGTTACCTTTGTCGATCTCCTTATTAGCCTAGGCATTGTGGAGGATAACACAAGGAACTTTAGGGACCTTAACACTCATGCTTGAGAGATGTAGAGGAGATGGAAAATGTAGAGGAGGATATTCCTTCTATCTTTCAAGATGAGGATTCTTCTTTAGATGAGTCCATGGGGTCACACGAGTATGCCACTCGAGAGTATGAGCAGTCATGTGGAGTTGTTGACAGTAGGCCAGATTTATATTCCGGTGTGTATGGTGAGTAGCGAGTGGAAATTATGGGAAACGAACAGGATGACAAGTCACTAGTGATGATTCAACATGAGCAACATAGGGTGGAGCACGAGTTAGATGAGGAGTATGATGTGCACAGTATGCATGATGAGCCTTTTGGGGAGAGTTAATTGGAGGTTCCTATTGAGTCCATGATGGATGAGAAACCACCCTTGGGGATCAACTATTAATGTCAGCTAGAAAAATGTACAAACAGATAGCAGGGTGGTAGTATTTACAAACACTTGTCCTCAAGAGGTGCTGGAGGTTGACAAGATAGTTTTGCAGGAGGTTAGTTGACTGGAGAGTCATGGAGTTTTCAAACAGATGAGAGAGGATTTTTTGGAGATGGTGGTTCATTCATATTTGGGCCCTCCCATTGATGTGGTGCATATAGGTGTAGTAGCAACCAATAGAGTTGTGGTATTTCCAGTCCACAACCCTCTCTAGGAGTACATAGACCAAGCTTGTTGCACATCTTGCCCACTTTTGCTTTTATGGAGAGAGGGGCATGTTTCCTTGGACAAATTTTGTTGGTTGATAGGATAGAGAATCAAGAATTGAGCATGGATTAGTATCATACTAGTAGATGTATTCCTTGCACAGGTGTCGATACATTATATTAGTGGGAGATCATGATTTGGTATCCTATTGATGGAGTTTCATTTTTAGTTAGGAGCATTGTTCTACAAGATCCCTTAGATGTGAGGAGTACTATATTCTCTAGTTGGAAGCAGGATGTAGGTTGGCTACTCATTAGTATTTCATCACAACATCAACATGGTGAGACAAACCTTGGTCTATGCCAAGGGTTGGATTGGAGAGAGGTGATAAGTTGGTATTCAGTTGAGGGAGAAGCAACCATAACGAGGGACATAGCACAACTAGAGATTCCATGGGATAGGAGTGCTGATGAGTGGCCATGGTGGCAGTGGGATCCAAGAGGAGCTATTGATGGTAGGTCGACTCAGAGTTTAGTCTAGGATCCAGGCATTGAGGGATCTGTTCTTGGTTTGGTGGCACAAAGGTATGGCATCACCCAGTGTTTTGTATGGGATCTAGGTATTGATTCTCAGTTGCATGGGACTGCCTGATTTATCGACATATATGGATTGCTTGAGGGCAAGAAATATCGGGGAAAAGAATTTTTTATGTTCCTTTTCTTTTTGGTATTCCTTATGGCATGGGTAGGATGGAATTTCAGAGTTGAGGGCATATAGGTCACAGGTATAGGTTGGCATAATCAACTAGCCCAAGGCCCTTTGGAGGGGTTTTGAGGAGTTTTTATGAGGTTTGATGGAATTCTCTTGGTATATTGCATCATCTGCATAGTTTTGCTTTCTTTTCATTACATTCTGACAACGTTAAGAAAATAGCGTTGTTAATGGGCCTAACTCAATTAGTTATGGTTAAGGCGAAATTTTAGGAGGAATACTTGGTAGAATACCTTAGTGTAATAACTCGTTGAAATCGAAATGAGAAGATCTATAGGATGGGATAGTTAGAAGTCATTTCTAGTGGCCTAATGAGGCATGGTGGCCAATTTACCATTTTCCCACATTAAACAAAATATTTTAATTAAGGGAAATGTGCTCATTGATTATAATAATAATAAAATAGGAGCTTCTAGAGGGGTTGAACAGATCTATAAAATAGGAGGAGGATACCATTAGAGGACATCTTGGATTTGATATTGCTTCTTGTATCAGAGGTTGAGAACCCAGTTCTCTACTTCACTGGTATTCCTAGGATAGGAACCCTTGGATGATTTAGTGAGATTGGGTGAGTACACATCTCCCCTTAGTGAATTCATCTAGAATTCATAAGAGAGCTTAGCAGTATAGTTTAGTTTAGATTGGAGGGCCAACATAGTAGTGTAGTAGATTATCTTGGAGGCCAGTTTTTCATCTAGCTATTTTGATTGTATGTGCATGTAACCCTAGTTTACCCATTATAATAAAAGATCAGAAATTTCCTGGTCACTTTTTTATTGGGTTGCAGTGCTCTATTTGTTTTATTTTACATGAAAATCTTTTGTTAATAAAATGTTGATTTTATGGTGAAATTTTGGGGTTGAGTAAATTTCTGCAGATTTAGAAAATTATCCCGTTTGGGACACTACATTAGGTTGAATTTGTGTAACTACCCACTTGTTACTCATGCTCATCATGATTAAAAAAATGTGCATATAGATAAATAAATGGTCTAAGGTGATAAGAGAACAAACTCAACCCTTTCTGGTTGAAATTATTCCCTAAGTTTGATAAGGTTTTTTTCAAAAGTTATTCTTCCACATGATTGATGAGAACTTTGATAATGGAAGCTTTTCCCTTAAATATTTTGGCCCATTTTAAGATATGAATTGTTAT
Organism: Pinus taeda; assembly: GCA_000404065.3. Taxonomy (NCBI): domain Eukaryota; kingdom Viridiplantae; phylum Streptophyta; class Pinopsida; order Pinales; family Pinaceae; genus Pinus; species Pinus taeda. The sequence goes on along the minus strand of APFE031245127.1, from coordinate 3,859 downwards.
ATTTTTGGAAATATAAGTAAATGAGAAAAATGCTTTTTGTCATTAAAAAATATAAATAAAATAAAATAAATAAACACACAAAATTGAGTATGTCTATTAATTAACTTGTTCCCAAAAAAATCAAATAGAATAAACACTACAAATTCATTTTTTCTCAAATAGGCATAATAACATAGATGAAAGTGATATATTTGGCTTGAAATCAGGCAAGAAACATTTTGGATTAATGCAATAATAAATATTATATATTAATATTGTATAATCTAGTTGTAATAGGAGTAATCAAGAGTACATAATCCTTTTTGGCCTTTTTTTTTTCAAGGATGATACAATATTTACATATGATTACATTATTCACCTAGGGAGGACTTGAACCCAGAGCCTCGAGGAACCAAAGTTCTCGCTCACACAACCATCGCATAATCCATTTCCGCATTAAAATCAAATGATTTCATCATAAATTCACAATTACAATTTTGACAAAGATTACCTAACAAAATTTTGGTGATGGCCGAAACAAAAAATAAAAATAGAACATGTGATTTTTAACCCTCTTCCTAAATAAAGTAGAGTTTCTAATTTTTGAAAACCCATTACATGGTTGTTATCAATGACACTGGCATTGCCAAATGGCATCCTCTAAACTTCAAAGTGATATGCATACTCTATCATCAATAATGTAAGGAATTGACATGAGATAGAATTATCAATGGAACAACAAAAGGTGCACTAAGCATAATTGGCAAGTTTCACAATGTGTCCATGTGTTCTGATAGCTTAGGTCATTGACTTATAGTGATTTGTGAGATGGTTATGATGGTGTACCAACACATAAGTCATGAGGACCAATGATGTCTTATCAGGTAGAGAAAATGATCAATGAGGTGCCACATAGTGATCTTTGGAAGAGGATGATGTGAATTGGAAATGTGATAGTACATATGTTATCTATGGCAAGGGAAAGATGTTGATAAGTGAATTGAATATATGTGAACACCTAATGAAACAGGTACATGATCATCATTGTCTATCACATGTTGAATTAGATGGATGATAACATGGTCTCATTTTGGGCAATCAGTGTTGTTCAAGCACACTTGGCTTGCGGGAGGCAATAGTAAGTTTCCTACAGTTGTGCAGAGATAATGCAACTTTACCTATGGTGAAACATGCACTTTGACATTTTTTATGGTTAAACGTGCATGGATTGAGTTTGATCAAGACATGTAAATTAGAGATAATTCAAGTCATACACAGGTTTAATGGTCATGCCCAATTAGTAAGGTCATGTGGGTGCCTCATGACAAGTAGGCTTCTTGAACGGCATGGGACACTCAAGAAAAAATAAAAAGTCTAGCCCCATGACATTAGTATTAGCATTATGTTAGAACATGGAAAATGCAAAAGTGTAGCTTCACCACCAACACCCCTTTCATCTGACAAGACTATCAATAGTTTAAGTGGAGGAGAATATAAGGACCTAACTTGAGGTGCCATTGGAAATGGAATGATGGATAGCACATCAGGCATACCTGAACACAATGATCCCATGTGTTTTGATAGGCTTAGTGACTAACCAACAGTGGTTTTGGGATGGTTAGTATAGTGTACTAATGCATAGGTTAGGTGGACCGAGGATATTTGTCTAATAGGATGGATGACTAACAAGGTGTTACATAGTGGGTTGTGGTAAAAGACATCATGGTTTCGAAATGTGATAGATTATGTGTGTTATCCATGGCAAGGAAACAATGTTTATAAGTGCATCAAGATATGTGAGCATCTGACAAAGGAGGAAAATTATCTTCATTTATTATTATGTGTTACTTTAGATAGATGATAGCATGGTCTCATGTTGGGTAGTTAGTTATCCGATTACACTTAGCTTGTGGGAGGTTACAATATTTTGGGTTGAAAAATATCAATCTCTTTTCTAGATGGCTATGTAGACCCCCTAGATACTTGAGGAGTACATTTAGGTTCTTTGGATATATGGCCAACATGATGGCCATCTTTTTAAACTCATTGATGTACTCATGTACACTCTACCCCTGTCTCCGCCAGAAGTAATTCCACCAAATCCATTGGATTTCTATACAATTAATATGGTAAAATTGGGAATTAATGAGAGTTTTGAAGTCCTTCCACCTAGTTACTAGTGAATCATTGTCCATCCTTAATGATTTCATATGGATTTCACACCAGGTCGTAGCATGGCCCTCTAACTTCAATCTAGAAATTTTTTTCTTTTGTTCTTCATCTATATGGTGTACACCAAAGTAAACTTATAATTTATGCAACTAATGGTTTACTTTTAACACATCAATATCACCTTGGTATGGCTTTATGTCCACTTCCACTTCCATCTTGAATAGAGATTGTGAATGGTTGATGATACTCAAACTCAACTACTCTTTTTTGGGCTCTTTCCTTGACTCTTTTTGGGCCTTCATGACCTCTTGATTTCCCCTCCAATATAACCTCTGAGTTAGAGCCTCCATATTCTTTGATGGGTAAAAATATTTCTTTCTAGAGCTATAATGAGGAGGTTCATATTATGGCTGATGTTAACGAATTGTACTTCCAACCCAACAAATATCTCTTTTTCCAAATCTTACGGGCTATTATAAATAAACTTGTTGGCCATGGATAGGGTTTTGCAACTTTATCATTAAACTAACTTTCTCCTTAAACTAATTTTTGGATCCCCTACAACATACAACAAAATACCCCAAAGAAACCTACTATGATACTAATATGATCTATAAATTCTTGTCGATATTCTATTAGAATAATTCGTCACAACAGAATTTGATAAAATACTAAAAACTTTGTTGTGAACGTTAATTCCCTTTAGATATCAAACATTATTTACTATTTCTATGCTCCAATGAATAAATTCGTTAGAGTGTGGGAAATATAGTACATAAATAAATAAACACACCATCCATAAATAGACACAATTGTTTCCCTAGGAAACCCTTATGGGTAAAAAACCCAGCTAGAAGGTGAGGCTACTCTCCTCTCTTTTATCTATTATGGAAATATGAAATTATAATGGAATATTTATTCTCTATGTAGTTATCTTAGACTTATGGCCTACAAGGATGCTACAAAATCGTAATCCAATATATTATACTTGCGAAATTCCCACTCCTAGTTGCTCTACTCAATTATTGAACAAAATAAAATAGCGTATAATGGAACCCCTACTCCTAATACCCTGATATTTAACATAAATTGATAGATAGCTAGGGGTAAGGTTTGACTCCTTCAACCCTCAACTAGAGTTACATTTTTGGGCCTTCTATATTCTTCTTGAAATCCCACATGTGTCTAACCTCATATGCATCAATAATGGGGGATTACATGGCATATTCTCATGCCATGCAAGTCAACATGGTGGGTCAACTTGTGGGAGGTATAACTTTTACATAGAAACTCCTATTATTGTGATTCTTGTGCCACTGGAAATATATCTAAGTGTACAATAAAACTAAAGGATCTTGCACGAGTGAGATTTTTTTATCAAAAAAAAAAAATCATTAATGCCTCAAAATGGCCTGGGAAGGTCTCAAACCTTATTTCTTCAAATTGGGACATGTTGTTGAAATGACCCTACAAGCTTATTCCTCCAATTTTTTTTCACTCTGAAAGCATTAAGATAGATTGAAAATAATATAATGATCCAATCTAAATAAACTATATTTCCATTTAGTATTGGAAAAAGACCAACATATGTTTAAACATCCCCAAGGATTACTGTTTGGTCAATTTAGTATTCCTAAATTGATATCATTAATTGTCAACCCGGGGCTCGTAAGCTAATGAAGTGAAGGTGTACTATATGTACTTAAGC
>APFE031245126.1:0-35960 GCA_000404065.3 Pinus taeda | reverse complement strand
CTGCATTTTCTTATGCATGTGGGTTTGATTTTGACGCTGAGATCATGGATGGATTCTTATCTTGTGTCCAGAAGATGGTGTGATCTCCAGAACAACGTATAGAGATCTCTAAACAAATTGAGACATATAGGATGGCAGGTGGCACATTTTGCTTTGAGATGGCTGTCAATGATAGGATGATTAAAATGCCAGGAATTTTTTAGTTTGTAACTTTGTTTCAAATTTCATTGTCTCTTCAAATTCCATTTTTTTCTTATGTTTATTTAAAATTTTATTTGTAATTTTGTTGTAGATGCATGGTGGAAAATGTATGGTAGCAGGGTACCCCTTCTGCAAAAGCTTTCCATTCGCATCCTCAACCAAACATGTAGCTCCTCAGGATGTGAGTGCAACTCGAGTGTATTTGAAAAAATACACAACAAGAAGCACAACAGATTAGCACTTAAACATTTAAAATATTGCAAATTTCCAAATGAATTCATTAAACAATATTTTTTTTATAATTATTAATTATTATTTACAGGTTGGAGTCCCAACGACTTAATGACATGGTCTACGTCTACTACAATCTTCGATTGTGGGTGAGGCAACTTGAGAAGACACCTGATGTGGATGCATCTCATTGGAGGGGATTGACACCATTACTGCATGGAGGGTTCAGGTTGAGAGGCCTCTCATGGAGTCTGCTGATGATTGGTTAGTGCAGGATGTTGTGGAGGGGGAGGATGAGTAGGGGCAGGAGGAGGAGCAGGTGGAGGAGAAGGAGGAGGAGGAGGAACATGAGGAGGAGGTGACACCGCCTGCCTGGGATACCACTGACACCAATAGAGGACGTGGTCTACCTCCTGTACCTCCTACTTCTAGTTCTTCAACTTCTAGAGCACATCAGACTCCACTGCCATCTCCACCAACACAGGCACCAACATCTACATCTAGAGGGAAAGGGAAAGCTGTGGCATTTTCTCGCAAGAGGGGGAGAGGAAATCAATAGGATTAGACTTTCATTTTATTGTATATGACATTATGACATGATGAGATACATTATCATATTTTATGTTGATATTTTGAGGCCGAGTTGGGACTCAGGAGTCAAGACTTACTATTCAGGACATGATTCAATGTTATGTGTGATTTTAGCGCTGGAAATGATATTAAACATCTTATATATTAGTTTTTTTATCATATTTATCTGTCAATATAATTATTTTATGTTGTAGATGGTTTAGATATTAAAAAAATCGAAAAAAAATGAAAAAAAATGAATATTTTTGTAGCAAACAATTTTTGCCCAATTTTTTCCGATTTTTCCCAATAATTTCGATTTTTTCCGAGTTTTTTCCCGCGCCGATTTAATCCCGAGTACGATTAATGCAACATTGACTGGAAGGGAGATACAAACCCCTAGCTCTTGTACTAGCTGATATGTTTACTAGTACGTAGGCGTTGTCCTATAGAAGGCCTTCACTCTTCCTCGAGGGACCACGTTTCATAAATTTTCAGACTGGATACTCCTGGTACACAATAACACAATATGTAGGCCATGTTTCATAAAATTTTCATACTAGACCCATGAGTAACATTGAAGATCAAGATAAATCACTAGAATAGTACAACCATCAAATATCTGCATCAACCGATCATTGAAACCCAATCATCAATCTCTGAATCAACCACAATTGAATCAATCAATCATTGAAACCTATGACATGAATGAATCACCCAATCATCAATTTTTGAATCAACCAAAATTGAATTAATAAATCACTGAAAACTCAATCAACTGACACTCAATCAAAATTCAACCAATCAACTGGAATAGACATATCACTGTAACTCGTACACAGATCTGAACCCAAAACACTACATCATCAACCATAACCAACTACAACCTAAAAAATCATATGTCGGATTGCATACACTACTTCAATGAAGCCAACCTCCATGTATACGCCACTTTCTATAACCCAACCTACGTATGCCTCTAAAGATACTTAATCATAAAAAAATTGAACCATAAACTGTACTGCCCAAAGACATTCTGCAAATATATTGTCAAATTATAGAGTTCTAAACAAATATTAGTAAGGATCACCCTTCTCATTCAATCAATCAATCAATCACACTCTATCTCCTTATACAGTAAGTTTTACTTTTAGATATAATGAAGACACCATTGAGAGACAACAGTAAACCAGCGGCACTCATTAGATAGATCATTCATCTCTGAACAACAAACTTTTCTTTTTCATACCCTACGTGGAAGAGCCAAACCAGTGTGTATACATGCCTTCGCTAAGGTGAACCTGCATATAGATTTGCAAATACTAACTTATAACTTCGAAGCTATTATAGACTTCAGATATACCTAGATCATAACATATAAAGAATAAAACATATGTTAGCATTCAGATCTAGCCCAACCGTTATCATATCATACAATGATAAGTCATTTTAGGTCTCATGATCCTAATCCGGCATTGTATCCAAAGTGCACAACATATTCCAGATCATATCATAATCATAGCCCCTGCAACATAAAATATACTTCAGATAGAAGTGTTCTTGAGAAACCCTTTCACTTGTACACTTATCCCTTTGATCTTCTCCTCCTTATATAGTTTTAGCATTTCTCAATGCCTCAAACCAAAACAACACTTAGAATATGTGGTATTCATAGATGGGATCAAGTCATCATTATTCCGCCCAATATTGTGGGCTAATACCATGGTATGGACCCTTGGTTTTAATTTATCTTAGTTTTCCATCTCATACACACTTTTACTCTTGTGAAAGTGCATGCATACATATACACACTTTTTGTTCAATGAACACAGTTGTATACACTACTTGGACTAGGTGAACCAGCGTATAAAACTTAATACAACTGAACACATTCTTTTTCTTCAATTTCTTGATTCTGATATGTAGTCCTTTGTTCTAACATCCTGTTCTTCTGTACCATTTCCTTGTTACCTCTAAATTGACCTGTTACAATGTGAGCTTCCCTTTATCAAATCTGAGCTGACCTGTGAGTGGGTTTCCATCAAGTAAAACACTTGCACCATAATGCCAACAATATCCCCCTTTGGACTAGATGGAAACCATATTGGTGTTGATTGCTTCAAGCTATAGAACCTACTAGATATATCAAGCAACACCAAGATACTCTCCCCCTTTGACATCAAGGGAAAGTGGTGGACCAATATATTCTCCCCCTTGGAGATGCACTATGTTGTCCATGCTTCCCCTAAGTACATGCAAAGTCTGCAGAGATAATTTTCAAAATAATAACATGACTCTATAACTCAACTATGTGAGTATGACATTCCTATCACCAATGACTCATACATACATCAATTACCCAACCAAGTGGTGGTATGCCAATCATTTATACATGACTAAAAAATTGCAATTATTACATCATCCTTCCCCTGCATAGTGGGGGTACAAAGTACATCAAATGTCCAAAATAACTCGTTAATAGAATATGAGAGAAACATTCATATTATTACACCATAGGTATTTACATTACCTTTACAACAAAATATATGAATCTATGAGACCATAACTGAATTCAACAACCATGATGCAAACAATGCATAATGTTTTTGAAGGCTAATGCTCCCCCTGAACCTATGCTACCCATGCATTGTCAGCAATTCATTCATCAAGGTGTCTTCATCAATAAACTAAACAACAATGAACAAATCATATCAGCAAACTGTAACCATCAGTATCAGACTGAACACCCATGTCAGAAACTGATTTTGAGTCTGACCCACTCTTTTTATATCATAAAAATATATATGCTACTACATGAATAGAAACTTGTGTATATACGTGACTCTACTTCATGAAATCTGTGTATATAAAACATTCCTTTGAAAACTGATTTTACCAATAGGATGAGGCAGAAACAACTCCCAACTTTTGTCTAAGATATTCAAATGTTTCCCCAAGAAGAGGTTTGGTAAATATATCATCATCCTATTCTTTGCATGAAACATACTCCAATTTAACCTTTTGTTCAAGCACTTATTCTCGTAGAAAGTGGTACTTAATGGGTATTTACTTGGTCTTGGAGTCCATGATTGGATTTTTCAAATTACTAATAGCACTTGTATTATCACATAGAATGGAGATGGGTGGCGAACATGTGATTTGGATATCTTGTAATGTTTGCATCATCCAAAGTAGTTGTGTGCAACACGATGCAACAGTCACATATTGTTCTTCAGTTGTAGATAAGGTATTCAAACTTTATTTCTTGCTAAACCAAGATACCAATCGTGATCCCATATAGAATGCACCTCCACTAGTACTTTTTCGGTCATCAATGTTTCCAGCCCAATCTGCATCTGTATATGCATGAAGAATAAGATATGTATATTTAGGATAACATAGACCAAAGTCTTCAGTTCCTTGGAGATATTTGAATATTATTTTTACAACTTGAAGATGTTATTCCTTTGGATTGGCTTGGAACCCTCGAACAATTCCTACTACATGCATGATATTTGGTCTGGTACCTGTTAAATAAAGTAGACTTCCATGTATCAACATAATATGTAACCATCATAGAGATAGCAATATGTATCTTGCTTCTCATCAAAGTGAAAATAAAACCATCAGCTCACAGACATTTGTTAATATTTCTTGATATCGTCAAGATCAATAATTCTCAACCAATATACCATGTGAGATCCAAGAACTATAAAAATCCTCTTCCATAACTACACCATATGAAATTTATGCATTTTTAAAGGAATGATGATAGAATCATACTTATCATCATCAAATAATGAACTTATGAAGATCTCAAGATTTCTTCTTCTCCTTGAACTTATGAAGATCACCATGTAAGAAACATAACTATATGCATCATCAAAAGAGTCATCAACAAATCTGATCAGAAGCATAAAAAAAAAATGGCTCAAGAAAAGTATTATCTGTGATTTCATCATAGGAAGTTCATGACCGTAGCATAGCATGATGCATCATTTAAACACTCCAATAACATAAGCACCATCACCATCATTATGTACCAAGGTCTTCTAATTATAATGCCAACAATGCATTATTAGAATCATAGCATAATCTCCCCATGAACTTGTGCCAACTGTTCACTGTTAAATCTAATTATTGCATATATCAGTAAGAATCATCAAGGCATCATCATCAACTAGTTATACATAAACTCATCAACAACTTATGAAGGTCAAAATCACTTCTAAATAACATTAACAGATTGTAGTCATCAAACATCAAACCAAAAAAGACAATTGATGATTTTCTAAACCATATCCGACCCTTTTTCAGAGTTTGTCTGACTACTTCTTCATCAAACCAACATATCTGCGACTGTGCAGTTTCAAACTAACGTATATACACTACTTGTCTTCATAACATCTGCGTATGAGAATTACAACACTGAAATTTCATACTTTCAATGCCTCCTAAGTCTGTTCTAGTTGTACCTAGTCCTAGAACTTTTGCATAAGCATCAGTTCCAAGAATATCATTCTCATGATGTTTCTTTATCAAAAAATCCATTTCTTTTGTCTCCAGTCTTGTGATGAGCACATACGCTATCATCTTTTTCCTCGAATGAGCAGAGAGAAAGATCACACCTTATATGATATTCTTTTTCTTGATTCTCAAAGAATTAATATTTTTTCATATTTTCTGATATAAATCTGCTTATTTTATTTCTTACCATATTGCCTATGGTGATCCATAGACTTGTCCTTGCATTATTTTTCTATATGCCCCAACTTGTTTCAAGCATAACATCTTATATGTTTCATATTCCTTCTATATTAATCAATGGCTTTGTGACCAAACATATTGCAAGAAAAACAATAACCCTTAAAGTACATGGAAGATGATGATCTTTATGTGAGATGGTTATTAGCTTGAAACATTCTACTTCTGTATCTGGCTGCAACATGTCCAAGATTATGACATCTAAAACATTCAACATTATTCATCATAGTAAATAATTGATTAACACTTCCTTATTTAGGAGTAAATTATTTTCTTTCGGGACTTTCTTTCCTTGGCTGTTGATGGGGTCGACCTCTTATCTTCTTGAGCATTTCATATTTTGCATTAGAGTTCCTTGCCTCAGTTTTTGAGCTAGATTCAACTTTAATAGTTTCATGAAAACCAAGACCAAATTTAATGGCAGGATACCTTTGACTACTAATAATATTATCCAAAATCTTAGTACTGTATTGAAATCGTAAAATTTTATCCTTTTCTTCTAATTAACCTTTTAGGATATTTACCTCAACCTGATATTTCTCTTTCATTTCCAGATACTGCTTCTTCATGATTTCTTTAGTCTTTCTTCCTCCTTCCACTTGTTATCTTAATTTGAGAATCTAATTTTCTTGTTCTTCATGTGCTTGAGGATTTTCTTCATTCTACTTATTTGAATTTTCAAGATCTTCTTTTAATGAGATGATTTCAGCTTCAAGACTTTCGTAGTAATACGATCTATCCTTAAGTTTTTTGATTGTTGTATCCTTTTCATTTACTTCATGTCGCAATGATGTCACTTCATCCTCCAACCTTTGACATTGATCTTCCTTTTCCTTGTACTTCTTCCTTACTTTGTTTCCTTCGTCCAACTGAGCTTTTAACCTAGTAACTTCTTCTTTGAAGGTACACCCCCTTTTGTCAAATAGATCTTGTTGATCTCTAATTTTATTTGTAAGTCTTTTAACTTATGTCAATATTATATTTCTTTCACTTTCACCCATAAGAGAAAATTTAGTTGTTTCAATATCACTTTCATTATCTTCAATATTGCATGAACAGAGAAATGTATCACCATAAGACCAAAAATTAGTACCTCATACGTCTTTTTCTTATTCATATTCAATCTGATGTGATTTTGAATTTGAATGCTTGCTTCCACCTAATAGCCAATCGTCTGTCCTGTTATGACTGTTCCTTTGACATGTCTTCTTCTTCTGAGGTGCTTTCTTTTTTTGCTTCTTTCCATTCTCTTGAAGGATCATCTTCAAGCAATCAAGTTTCTGCCAAAGGACTTTCTCTGATACCAATTGTTGGGAAAAATATTGAGAGTGGGTTTGAATCAGTATTTACAAATCAACAACTTCTTACTTTTCAGTTTCAGATTTCTATACGCGACTTTACTGAATGTAACCTGTGTGTGTATGCGACTGCTCTTAAGACTATAAGTGTATATCCAGTGAACTTATAATTCATTTAATCCATCATATGCTTGTCTTTAGCTAGTGCATTAGTATTTTATTAAGAATTAGATAAACATTATCCATGTGTTGTAATAAATAAACCATCACGCATAAGAAATGCACATGAACACGAATATTTAAGGTGGAAACCCAATGCAGGATAAAAGCACCTATTGTTGTGGTCTCTCTCTTATTTAATATAAAAAAGTTGTTTACAATCTTGTACTAGCACAGACTCATACTAGTATGCAGGGACCCACCTACAAAAAGAGAAAACCTTCTCTTATTCTCAAACTTCTACTGGAAGAGAGCTACAACACTCTAGCTCTTGTACTCGTCGATATGTTTACCATTATGTAGGCCTAACCTAAAGAAGGCAACTACCTTCACTCGTTCTCCAGCAACTACTTGAAGGGAGCTCCAACCCCCTAGCTCTTGTACTAGTGATATGTTTACTGGTATATAGGTGCTAGCCTATAGAAGGCTACCACCTTCACTCTTCGTCCAGGGACCATGTTTCATAAATTTTCAGACTGGATACTCCTGGTACACAAAAACACAATATGTAGGCCAAGTTTCATCAAATTTTCATACTAGACCCATTAGTAACATTGAAGCTCAAAAAAAATCACCGCTGCAATACAACCATCAAATAAATCTGCATCAACCAATCACTGAAATCCAATCATCAATCTATGATATAATTGAAACCCAATCATCAATCTCTGAATCAACCACAACTGAATCAATCAATCACTGAAACCTTTGACATAATTGAATCACCGAATCATCAATTTCCAATCAACCACAACTAAATCAATCAATCACTGAAAACTCAATGAACCGACACTTAATCAAAATTCAAAAAATCAACTGGAACAAATAGATCATTGTAACGAGTACATAGATTTAAACCTAGAATACTGCATCAACAACTAGAACCAACTGCAACCTAAAAAATGATATGTCACAATGCATACGCTACTTCAATGAATCCAACCTACATGTATATGCCACTTTCTATAACCCAACCTGTGTATACCTCTAAAGATACTTAATCAAAAAACTTCTGAACCATAAACTCTACTACCCAAAGAAATTCTGAAAATATACTATGAAATTACAGAGTTCAAAACAGATAGCAGTAAGGATGACCCTTCTTACTCACTCAATCAATCAATCAGACTCTATCTCCTTATACAATCAATTTCAATTTTAGATCTAATGAAGACATCATTGATAGACAATAGTAAGCCAACAACGTTGATCAGATATATTAGTCATCTCTAAACAACAAACCTTTCTTTTTCATAAACTACTTGGAAGAGTTGAACCGGTGTCTATACATGCCTTCACTAAGGCAAACTTGGGTGTAGATCTGAAAACACTAGCTTATAACTTCGCAGATATTCTAGACTTCAAACATACCCAGATCTTAACATGTAAAGGATAAAACATATGTTAGCATTCAGATCTAGCCCAACCATTATCAGATCAACAAGATAAGTCATTTCAGGTCTCATGATCCTAGTCCAACATTGTATCCAAAGGTACATAAGATATTTCAGATCATATCATAATCATCGCCCCTGCAACATAAAATATACTTCAGATAGAAGTATTCTTGAGAAGCCCTTTCACTTTCACACTTAGCCCTTTGATATTCTCCTCCTTATATAGTTTTAGCCTTTCTCAATACCTCATACCAAAACAACACTTAGAACCTGTGGTATTCTTAGATGGGATCAACTAACCATTATTCCGTCTAATATTATGGGCTAATACCATGGTATGGACCCTTGGTATTCATTTGTCTTAATTTGTCTTAATTTTCCATATCATATGTGTTTTTCCTCTTGTGAAAGTGTGTGAATACATATACGTGCTTTTTATTCAGCGAAGCTGCTTGTTTATGCTACTTGGACTAGGTGAACCATCCTATACAACTTAATACAACTGAAAACACTATTTTTTTTCAATTGCTTGATTCTGATCTATAATCCTTTGTTCCAACATCTTGTTATTTTGTACCATTTCCCTATTACCTCTTAATTGACCTGTTACAATGTGAGCTGCCCTTTGTCAAATCTTAGCTGACCTATGAGTGGGTTTTGATCAAGGATAGCATCTATACCATATTTCCAACATAGGGTGATCCCACCTCAACCATATCCAACAAGATATTTATCAAGCCACAACTTGAAAGGAGACTACAACCCCTTGATGCAAAAAAGAAGCAACAATGTGTTGGTTTAGCTAGTCATAAATTCTACATATCTCCATCTTCATTTCTTCATGTTCCTCCCTTCAAATTTGCTTCACATAAGCTTCTAATGTGCTAGGTGACTAATGCATAATACCTCAATGATTTCTCCCATATTCTCCCACTCTCTAACCACTTATTTATTCCAAGAACAACATCTTTATAAAGATAATTTTATAGCTATTTGTATTCCTATTGGCTTAGGGTGTTCTAACCTAGGTTCTGGGTTAGTTGCTCCAACAAAAAAAACCTAAAATGCTGGCCTTTCCAGAAACAACCTACTTAGCTCAGGTTGTAGTCTCACCCGAAGCATTATTCGTGGATGCAAAAACCAAGTTTCTGCATCCAGAGACTAATGTGATGTCTTTCAGTGCCTTAGGTTTACCTTCGTGCAGATCCAGAGAATTCTAGAGCTCATTGTTGTAACTAAGTTAAAGCTACCTTTAGACCTTCGTGAAGGTCCATGATCAGCCTTTGTGGACTTTCAAAAACCAATTTACCTACTTTCGCACATCAATAAGAAACCATAGATTAGAGTTCGCGTAGATATACTTAATTCATTAGAAAACATAAGAGAAATAGCATGTAACTTTGCATAAGTGGATAAGCATTCATTTCATACATTATTAAGACAAATTCAATAAAGTCACATAGCATTCAATCATCATTTCATAAAACATATCATTAATCGACAACATATAACATAAACAAATGCAATGAAAATACATAGTAATTCTCCAAAAAAAGGTCTTTATTGATCTTTCATTCACAGGTTACAAACTCTCTACCCTGCACACACAACTGCAGGGGTCCACGCACTCATATGCAGACTCTACCAGGCCTCCTACGCACTTAGCTATAGGATCCTCCCTTTCTCTACGTAAGCACAGGAAGCAGAGCCTCCCTGTCTTAGCTCTTGCTCATGACAACAGAATCTTCAATGTACCCCAATCTCTGTCCAAAGTTATCCCTAAGACTCGCTAAGACTCAATTATTTATAAATTTCCTAATAGAATACCATGGACCCTAGCTCATGGGTGAGTCTTCAAAACTAACCAAAAAAAGGGGATAAAACCCTTTTGACTCCTATCTATCTGTGTGCTTCGCACCCACATGTCACAGAGATTTTACATCTTTTGCAAAATTGTATACAAAATTTGGGTTAACTAACCCCAAACTGACCTAGGGGACCCCATCCCAATAGTACCCCAACACAAATATCATGACTTACCCTCGAGTCACTTAGTTGGCACCGTGATCTTACTGTGAAGATCCCCGAGCTCAACTTGGATCACTACAAATTCAGCAACATTCTGTGCTATTGCGTGTTGTACCTCTTCGACCAATTTCTCCATTGTTGGTCCTTCCACTACTAACCGCATCATTCGTTGTGTCTGATGCATGCCCTTAAGCTTATCCTGAAGTGACATCATCAATTGGTAAGCTTCATCTATCCATGGCTGCAGTCTAGCCTTCAACAAGGCCTCTTTCTTCTGTGCTTCCTCATCCTGTGCGAGTAGTTGTTTCCCTTCCTGTTACTTGGCGAGCTATTGTGCTGGTGCCAAAAGTGCTTGCAGTTGTGGAGGCATCATCATATTGTTGTTGGAGAACCAAAACATTTGTGTTCAATTGTTGTAGGTGTATGTCCTCCTATACGTTTGTCCATATCATCGTTGCTTTATCAAACATCGTGATACAATCAATGACTGTGGTATCTAAAGTAGTCATGTTGTTATGAAACTAGCTCAAGAAAATATAGAAAATATAGATCAACGCCTTAGAATTCAGCCTCTTCGAGGGGGAAACCTCCTTTACATTACATGAATGAACAATTCTTGGATGATACAACATGAAAACGACCTCTTTCTTATTAGTAGGATCTAAGGGGGGGGTCCATACATAATCAGCGCCGACATAACAATTTAATAATGTAACCGGCACGATCATCAACAACTAGTGGGCTTCATGGCACAATAGTAACCAATATGGGCACTAACTGTTTACATCAACTATAATAGTGGGTCTTGTCCTAATAATAATAAGGGCTTACATTAAGTCGTATAGGGGCTAACATGCCGCTCTCCTTCAAAAGTGTTGTCCTCACGCTTGAGTAGTTCTTGATCTTAGTATTAAATTCTTGTCCTCCCATGTGGAATCTTCAGCGGGTAAGTTCTTCCACTTGATGAGATACTCTGAAATTGATTGATTTGGTAGTTGTCGGGTTCTTTTTTCTATCACTGCTCCAGGTTCCAATATGATTTTTTCCTTCCTCTTCAATTTCTGGAAATATTGTTTGAATTGGGATTTTTTGCAACTTTTGAATAAGTGACCGTACTTCTTCGTCCTTCTTCCATTCATCCCTTGCTTCATTTATCCAATCTGATTGGATAATAGGAATAGCACAAAACAATGCTTCCACATCCTCATCCTTTCTTGAGAGTGCATCTGCAACAAAATTTTGCCTCCACTTTCTATAGATGATGTCAAAGTCATAACCCAACATATTTGTGACACAATTTTTCTGTTCTTCTAAAGATAATAGTTGTTCTAAAAAGTATTTAAGACTATCATGATCCATTTTTACCTTGAAGTGTCTTCCCATTCGGTAAGGTCACCATTTCTTAAGTGCATGTAGTATTGCTAACATTTCCTTCTCATGAATAGCTTGCTTGAGATGTAGTAGTAAAAATACCCAATCACCTACATTAAAACATTTTTCACTACGATGTTGATATACATGTTGTTTCATTTGATTTTGCACCAAATTGGTGCTATCCTTTAAAAGTTGGAGAACCTATTGTTGATGCTCGATGTGATCTTTCACTGCTTGACCCTTTTTCTTATTGATATGTCCTTCTATCTTGATAGTTTGAGGAGTGGTAATTTCGACCAATGAATTACAAGATATGGTTGGATTCATTACTTCTTTCTCAATGTGATCTTTCACTTCTTGCACATTTTTCTTCTTGATATGTCCTTCCATCTTGAGAGTTTGAGGAGTAATTCTTACCAATGCTTTACAAGATATGGTCTGATTCATTTCTTCTTTCTCTGGGGTTGGGTCCTGGCATATATCCTCCTATTTTGATGTTTCTTGATCCTTTTCTTTCTCCTCTTCATACTCTATGTAAAATAATTTCTTCTCAGCACACTTATGACCGTTAGTGCATTTGCTATCACAATTGTAACAAAGCCCTTTTTCTCTTTTTTCTTCCAATTGTTGTGGTGTAACCCTTGTAGGTTGTGGAAGGCTAGGAGAAACAACACTTCAATCTTTATAGTTTTGAGGGGTAGACTTCCTTGTTGCCATAATTTTACTTTCCATTATGTAACAAATCTCTTTTACTCTTTCCAATTGTTGTCGTGTTGCTCTAAAGAAGGTGTTTCTCTTTGTATCCTCATCATGTGCCACCATTTCCTCCATGAAAATTGACCACGTAACAATTTGTTTATGAGAACAAAGCCCTTTATACCATAAAAATTGATCTGGTTCTAAATATGAAGATGCAATACATACCTTTTGTAACAGTGGTACACCATATGAAGTATTAAAATATTGCTCCATCTGAAGTATCCAATTTACCGGATCCTTGCCATCAAACTTCCTCATCTTGCTTTTTCTTGATTTTAGGAGCTCGATCTTGAAACGACTGTAACTCTGTACTTTCAGATATTTAAGTTCTGAAATTTTGACCTACAGTTTCCCTCTGTGTCCTCTTTCCAATGCCACCAGTTTGATGAAAATGGAATTCTCCAAGGAAGAGTTATACGAAATCTCCCACAGTGACCTGATTATAGACTAGTTCAGTATAGTGAACTTGTACGACGTGCCACGAGTCACTGTTTCGACCTTTGGTTCTGAAAAATATATAGAAGAAACTATAGTCCATCTTCTTTGTGTACTATTTTATGAAATTTCAATCTGATGCTCAGAGAGAAAGTTATGAGATTTTCCCCAGGTCACCTGTTTGGAATGTAATTCAGGAGTCTGCAAAAAGACCAACTTCCTCAGATCATATCTCCACAAATATAATGCTAAAAGCTCTGAAATTTGGAATCGAGATTCAGCGCGATGTATTCTCAAATCGGTTGTTTTTTTAGTTTTTGAAATATTGTAGAAAAAAATTATAGCAAAAATTCCACGATGACCTGTTTGGAGTAGCGAAACCCTATAATCCAAAGCTTTGATACCAAATGTTATGAAACCGGCTCAAGAAAAGATAGAAAATATAGATCAATGCCTTAGAATTCAGCTTCTTAGAGGGGGAAACCTCCTTTACATTACATGAATGAACAATTCTTGGATGATACAAATGAAAAGACCTCCTTTCTATATATGAGTTCTAAGGGGTCATAACATAATCAGAGCCGACATAACAATAATAATGTAAGGGCACAATAATAACAATAGTGGGCTTCTATGGGGCACAACAGTAACAATATAGGCACTACATGGGTACATCCATATAATAAGTGGGTTGTACTAATAATAATAAGGGGTTACACTAGTAGTATAGGGGCCTAACACATGCCCTCTTTTATGGCTGCTCCTGGATCTTTGGTGAATTTGTGGACAGTAATTTTAACTGTAGTTCGAAAATCTTCATATTGCATTCGAAATTCACCCTTCCAACCTTAGCCTTAGCATCATTCACTCGAGTGGCTAGCTTTCAAATTTTTGCCTCGATCTGCGCATCCTCAGGGATATGTAGTTTGGGAACCGTTTTACAGGCCTCCACGATTGTTGTCTCGAGAATGTGACTCCTTGCCTCTAGCTCCTCCTTTTCTTTTAGTGCTTGCATCTTCTCAGTGAACAATTGTTCATTATTGACCTTAAATTCACTGATTGTGGTTAACAGGCATTGTTCGCAGATCTGCAGTTCATCGGCCACTCCTTGATGTAATGCATGAAAAATTGGAAGTTCTAGAACTACCAAATTGATACCCATATCTTTGATAGTGTTGTGTAGGGCGCAATATTCAACTAATTTCATAAGGATCATCCTATGGGTAATGGTATGAATTTGAGGTCTATAGTTTGTTCTAGTGCTCCCACTACACTGCTTCCTTGTGTCAGGCTCGCTTCTGCTACGCTCGCTTAACCGACGCTTGCCTAAATATTGTTGGCCTGGATATGTATCTCCCAAAAATCCTTTTGGACACTCCCCATCATCTGTATGTATTGTTGTTTGAACTCCTGCATCACCTCTGCTGTCGTATCCCACACTTTATCTCTGATATCGTTAAGATCACCTTCTCTCAATATCATCGGATCGACATGTGCCTGTTTATTAGACTTTTGTTTCTTTCATGATCCTCCTATCTGTTTCATCCCTCATTTCTTTAGAATGAACGAGGTTCTCTACCCCTCGTCACCCCCTCTGCATTGGTCTGGAAGCTCATGATCTTCTATCTCAGGTGAAGCCGATTTGTCTCCTTCGTACAACTCTTGCTACTCCTTTTCCACCTTCTCTTTAGTAGCGTACTCCTTTTCCATTTGAGCCTTCTCTGCAGCTACCTTAGCAGCTTCCTTTTTCTTTTGGTTTGCCAGTGCGCGTTTAGTATTTTGAGTTGCATCCTTCTACTTTTGAGCAGCAAAGGTTTCTGCGTTTGTGCTCATTCCTACATAATATTCCATAGGTGCACACCATTCCTAAAACCAAAGCCCCACTACTTCCTGAATATCTTTGTCCATCACCATATAAGGCAATTAGTGTTATTTCTGCTGAGGGTATCTGTGTGATTTTATTGATACCCTATGGAAATCAACTTTGAATTACGCATAGGCTGATAGCTCCATGAACAAGGTGGGAGACAACCATGGCCGCTCATTAACCACCATGTGATAGTCCATATCCATCAAAACCCAAAAGATATTTGTTTCCTTAATACACTCTAGATCTTTTGTGGCACACAATGAGGAAAAACACGCTGCCTCGGGAAATTATTCTTTGTGTGGAGGAAACTAGCTATCCTTCGATAACTTCCAAGCAACTAGAATGATTGACAACAATAGCCAGGCATAATGAAACAACCTACTCTCCTCCTGGGCCTCTCAACAATTCACGAGGAACTCTTGACAGAGATACTTGGCCCAGTTGTATTGTACACTCTTCGCGCACTAAGCTACAAGTGATATGACTGACGTCAGAACTTCATCCACACGACATTTTATCATTAAATTTCCAGCTAGAATCTAGGCATCCAACTGTATTTCCAGGTCGAATATGAACGTGATAGAGTATCCTCGTGACTTTTTGATCAGAACAAATTCTTTCTTCATGCTATCTCCCAACTCCTTTTCTCTTGGTTTTCCTCCAAACTCCTTGGCAGGGTTCACCCCTTTGTAAGGCAACCTTGCTATCCTATGGATCAACATATATGTGATGGGAATAAGCTCACCTAGCCATAGGCACCCATCATGCAATAGCGCGAGGAGCTGGTGCACACATATCATGTTGATGTTGGAGCAGCGATAATGCGACAATGACAACAGATTGAGAAAACTTGACTGCTCAACACTGTGGACCCACTTCATGGCTCCAACATTGTAACCCTCTTGTTATCATAGTAAATTTTCTGCATATACTTGTGAGTCACCAAGTGTGGAAACTTTTCATGCTCCGCGAGGTCCCAGTCATCCATCTTAACTAACATAATGCACGCTAGCCTAGGACATTCAAACACAACCTGTTGAGGTAGAAAAGGTGTCAAAATTACAAATTTCCCTAAATCGAGAACCTTCGTTACTTTAGTTTTTCCCTTCCACAGAGGGATATACTCAGGTAACCTTGTCATAGGCTCCACCCCTTCAGCATCAACATCCTTGATACTGTGAAATTCTTCCTCTCCTAGGTCCACTAGTTGCTCTGGCTATTTATCCTTTTGTTGCTTCTGTTGCACCTCCGAATTATTTCTCGGTGAAATTCACACCGGCATTGGCTTCTTCTGTTTTTCCTTTGCAGAGTGCTTCACCTTTGCGATGGGTTGTTTTTCTTTTGTAGTGGTGGGCTTCAACCAAGGTGATCTTGGCACCAAAGGCATAGAGGTCAGAGCTTCCATAATTGTAACTTATGGTCTTGTCACATCAGAAACAATAGCACCTAAACTCATAGCTTTGGCGGGGTTAATACCAACATATTTTCAATGAATTGCTCTTGGGTTGAGGCAGTGTAGTTGAAAAATGTGGGGCATGTTACAAATTCTTCCCAAAATGCATGATTCATAGGCTTCAGATAGCAAAGTGCATAAGTAATTCTCAGAATGCACAATTTATAGGGGGTTTTGAATTCAAATCAAACCGTTTCTCCCATAACCTAATAATACATGCCCATTTGATGGCAGATATTCATAGATTCTTGCAATAAATAGTGCCTATCTGCTCCTATTAATCGCTTTTTAGCCTTGAAATCATGAATAATAACTTCAACGGTGACCTTCAGTCCCACCTGTGCAACATTGTCATCTATGGCACAGTTCTCCTAGTGCATCTCATTCTGGTGCAGTCCTCTACATGATGTAAACCCCTTTCCTCTTTCTGCTTTCCATTGGGCAGTGTAATTTATAGTCCTGCAATCCCTTGAAACTTCCCGGAGCACCAAGACTCCTTTTCATCCATATTGTCATTGTGAGGGGGAAGAATCCCTTGTATATAATTTTAGATGACTCCCATTCAATCTACTAGGAAAAGGTTCAACATTCAACTTCGTGAGCTAGAATGCGCCACCATCTGTGATCTCCTTGATGACATAAGGCCCCAACCAGCGCATTTGAAAATTTCCTCATAACTTAGTGAACTTATTGTCATATAGCAGCACCAAATCATTTACCTTGAATATGTACAACTTGATATGGCGATTGTGCCACGCCTTCTCTCGTTCCTTTTGTACATGTTGACGAAATCCTGCCAAAAGATGATCTTCTTCTAACTCCATCAACTGCACAAGCCTTTCTTCAAAGGCTTCATGATCTGCCTTATCCGTTAAAGTCGTTATGCATAGACTAGACACAATATATTCCATAGGCATGACTGCTTCGACCCCATAGACTAATCTGAATGACGTTTTCCCTATCAACTTATTATAGGTTATCCTATATGCCCATAGCACTATAGGTACACTCACATCCCAATCATTCTGCTACGTGTTAGAAATCTTTTTTAGCGTGTTCCCCAAAACTTTGTTAAAAGTTTAGACTGTCCCATTCTCTTGCAGGTGATATGGTATACTGTTCTGATGGTAGATATGGAATTCATCTGTCAGTGTGGTAATTGTTTCATTTAGAAAATACTTAGCCCTATAAATCATCAAAGAGCATCCAAATCTTGTAAGACTTGTTCAAACAAGAATTTTGCTTCCGTAGCCCCTCTACAATCCTTGACTGGTTGTGCTTCTGCCCATCTAGTTAAATATTTCATCGCAGTGATAATGTACTGCACACCGATTTTCTTGCTAGGGGGTTGAATTGGCTCAATAAAATCAATCACCCACTTCTCCAGTGCCTGCAAAGATACCTGAGGATGTTGCAATAGCTCATTCTGTCATGATGATTTTCCAATCCTTTGACATGCATTGCATGCCTTAAAATATGGTTTGGAGTCCTTCTGCAACTTTGGCCACCAAAGTCCCGCGCACAAAATCTTTTGTGCAGTTTCTTTTCCTGCATAGTGGCCTCCCATGGCTCCCTCATGAGCTTCAGTGAGAATACTGTCACACTCAAATCCTGGCAGATATCTTCGCAATATTTCATCTTCACCCATTTTGTACAAATGTCCTGCAATGACTGAAAAGTCGGCTTTGGGAACTACTAATTCTTTATTTTGCTGATCTGTGTATCCTTCAGGTGCCATCCCTGTAGTTAAGAAGTAAATAATATCATAAAAATGGTTATCAGCTACACGTACCGCAAAGAGTTGCGCATTTGGAAACTCTTCCTCCAAATTACTGGGTTCTTTTCTTGTTTCAATTCTCGAGAGATGATCAAGTACAACATTCAACTTCCCTAGCTTCACAATGACTTCAAAGTACAATCTACAAATCTTTCCCCCCAACAAAGGCTTGTTGACGAGGTATTTTAAGGTAGAATGATCTGTATACATATTAAAGTTACCTCCTAACAGATAATGCCTAAATTTTTGCAGAACGTAGACCATAGCCAATCCTTCGCGCTCAGTCGTTGAATATTTTTCCCCGGACTTTGATAACTTCCTACTTGTGAAGGCTATAAGATCGTCCATTTCTCCCTCATCTGCCTATGTTAGCACTCCATCCAGCGCAATGCAAGAAGCATCCACATGGACATGAAACTTCCTTTTTCAATCAGGAAATACCAAGATTGGCGCAGTTACCATATTTTTGTTTAACACATCTAAGTTGCATTGAAATTCTTTGTCCTAATAGAATGTCACATCCTTCTTTAGTAGTTTTTCCGTGAGTGCACTAATTTGAGCATAAGATTTGATGAATTTTTTATAGTATCCCATGTTTCCCAGCGTCATGCGCAACTACTTGACATTCCTAGGGGCCTCCAAGCTCACAATCACCACAATCTTTGTAGGGTCCACCATCAATCCTTGCTTGCACACAACATGACCCAACAAGATCCCAAATTGAACAAAGAATATGATTTTTTTCAAATTCATCGCTATCTGGTATCTTCGACATGTATCCAACATAAGGCACAAACTTACTACATGGCGCTTCACCAAGCCAAACACCATTCAATCATCAAAGTGTTAGAAAATTATATATTACAGAGAAATGGAACACATAAAATATTGCAGAAATATAAACATAGAAAACACATAAAACAAGAGAGACACAAATGTATGTGGTTCACCCAGTTTGGGCTACGTCCATGGAGAAACAACCAATCCTTCTTTTATTATATTATCTATCAAACTGAAGAGATACAACCTACAACAGATCTGCTGTAACACCCTCTTCACTCTCAATCTCCTCTCTCTTCCTCACTCAGAATATAGATCTACATAGACGCAATAAAATTCCCTCATATATAGTGAGGAGTTGCCTTCTAGGGAAAAAAACCCTAAGTTAAGCATAACTTCTACCGTCAGATCATCCGCCTAATGAACAACTTAGATTGACTAGAAATCACTAGAATTTTACAAGGAAGTTTTAACATCTATTTTTAGCTTCGGGGGCACTGCCCTCGAACCCCTGCCGGGGGACTGCTAGCCCCGGGACCCCCTAGCCATGGGGGGATTAGTCCGCGTGAACCCCTGTAGGGGGGACAAGTCCCCCCCGCGTGGAGGGGTGTACAATCTTCCTAGGGTATACATCTGGCTGAAACCTTTGAATACGGAAGATAATCAGGCTCCACACCCAATACAAAGTACACTTCCAGGAACTTATGAATGAATTCTTTGAACGCTGCTATGACTATGCGGGAAAATATTGCAGGCGCATTGTTCAATCCAAACGACATAAGGGTGTACTGAAAGCAACCTCACTCTATCACGAAGGTGGTTTTTCTTCTATCCTCTGGGGCAATCTTAATTTGATGATACTCGGTGTTGGGATGGGGTCCCCTAGGGTCAATTTTGGGGTAAAAGCCCAAGTTTTGTTGTGGAAAGATGTAAATTTTCCGCAAGTTGTGGTCACGGAGCACGTATATAATTAAAGAGTCATAAAGGTGTTTTCCCTTCTTTTATGTAATTTGGGTTAGCTTGTGAAGATTTACCCATGGTTAGTGGACCATGGGATTGTATAAATAGGCGTGTCTTAGGATGTCTAAGAAATGTAATGAGGTTTGGTCTATAGGATAAGTCTAAAGAGTTAGCAAGAAGAGTAGGAAGAAAGGCTTTGCAGCTATGTGCACAGAGGCCTGGAGTAGAGTCTACAGCTGAGTGTGCGGACCGCTGCAACTGAGTGCGTAGGGAAGTATTGAGTCTCTAAACAAAATTGAGTATCAATATAGAAGATTGTTGTAGAAATACTTGTGTTTATCTCTTTAATTATATTTATGTGAATGCGCTTTATGTTATAATGGGTTTATGAAATAATTATGTATTGATGCGCAACTTTACATGGTTTATATTGTTATATGTACGCAATTACTATTAAATGCTTATGCGAAGATTATATTTTTGTATGTTGAAGGCATCAAACACTTAAACTAATCTAAGTCATTACTAGGTTATAAGTAATCTTTGTTGCACGTAAGTAGTGGATTCACCTATTCAGGGTCTACGGAACACTCTCGTAACGTTTGCAGAAGTGTAGAAGCTGATTAAGGGTAGTTATATCGATAAGCCCTAAAGACTTATCAATCTGTGCAAAGGCAGATTTAGGGAATAAAATGAAATCACTCTCATCTCTGGGCGCAGGAACTTGGTTCCAGATCATCCCCCCATATTCCTTTGGTTGAGACTTCAGTTCATGTTCTGTGGATTGATGCCGAAAGGGCCAATAGTATAGGGATTTGTTTGGCGAAACTAACTTTGAACTTAGGTTAGGACCTACTAAACCAACAAATGGTTCCATTGTCATAACAGTGGATCTGCATAAGAGATGTGAGATTTCACATCACTCGAATCCAACCAAGAAAGAAATTGAGGAGTGGTTGGATAGAAAGATCCATGAATTCGCGGCACAAGGAATAAGAAATCCACGCCTGACGAAATAATAGTAGTTAGACATATATCTATACATAGAAATGCACGATATCTTCTTCTGCACCTTCCTGATCGAACTATACGAGTGGATCACTAAATTGGCAAATGATCAAGGAAGGTTGAGGCTTGACAATCTGATAGTGTGAACCCCAGAGCTAGTGCGGAGATTGGAAGCTTCTGAATATAAGATCGCATGCGCTGCCAATCACTGGCTTGACCAAGTCATAGGAGGATTTGTCACAGAATTTGAGGTTGATACCTCAGCCAGCTATAGAGAAGCAGAGCGACGCTTCTTCAAGATACCGCGAGGTAAGTATTTGAGATCTTTGAATACTTGGATTAATATGCTCTTGTGTGAAAAGTGGGTTATGCCATTACCTTGATGTTTGGAGCTACACGAAGTGGAAAGTTCTTCAAGGATAGAGGGGAAAACAGGACCTCAATATAACCTGCTGATCAATCCTCCTCTGAGTGACGACGACGGACTAGCACAGGCTTCATCGCAAAGCGTTGTCGAGTTAATAAGGCAAGGGTTTCCATGAATACCTCATCCACCCACACCACCTCCACCTTCACCTCCACAACATACACCTTCACCCACACCACTACCACCTCTTCCACCATCCAATATGTCAAATATGATGAAATTGCCTGTTTTCAAGGGTTTGGGAAATGAGGACCCATACCAGTTTTGGTTCGTTGCGAAGGCCATGTGGACAACATAAAATATTATGGATGATCATATGAAGAAAGTGTAGTTGGTTACTACTCTACAAGATCATGCGTTGACATGGTACTTTAAGTACTGCATTGATAATCTATTTGCATCATTAGTGGACACTCAGACTACTTTGAATAAGGTGTTCGGTAGGCCTAAGTCTGAAACCCAATCGGTAGTGGGATTCAAGGAAATTTTGATGAGAATCGGGGAAACACCCTGGGAGCTGGATCAGAGACTAAAGTGCAGAATCCGTGAAGCCAATATGAATCTCACAGACATTCAACATCATGATTGGGTTATAGTCGCACTCCTGCCTCACTTAAGGATTGCTTTGTCACAATAAAAGATAGGAACTCAGGCGGAAGCACTGGAGATCGCAATGAGATTACATGAGACACCTATCCAGGATGCGATGTTGGGAATTCAATAGATTCATGCGAAGTTGCAGAACCTCTACTTGGAGTTTCAGAGCTTGAAGAAGGAAACAACAGCGTGACCAGAAGTGCATGAAGAAGTTTGGTGTCTCAAGTGTAAAAGCGAGAGGCATGATAAGGATCACTGCCTTGTTTTCCCAAATTATATGGCAGGAGGAGGCCCAATTCCCATAAGATAGGAAGCTCAAGCTGGACCAAGTATAGGGCTCATGTTGTGGTGTGCTATCTGTCAAGTAGCAGGAAAACATGTAACAGACAATTGCCACTTATTGCAAAAAGTTGTACAGATGCCGCAACAGTTATTCTGCAACTTGTGTAAATCGGTAGGCCATGATGAGCGTAAATGTCATAGCTATGAAATAATTATGGAAAGAGCACCCATGTATTAGATGCAAACAAAAACTCAGCCTCTGGATCAAGGCGCTAGGGGAGCATGCAGAAGATAATAGGGATGCAGACGAGGTCAGGGAGGAGGAGGACCTGCTAGAGGTTGAGGGAAAGTTATCTGCTATAATTGCAGAGTGTTAGGACACTACATGGGGTAGCGTATGAGCCAGACACACCCGTCATGCTGATATTGTACCCAATTTTACCATGCGATAGAAGAATTCCCTATATTGATAGCTAAAATGTAGGAGAAGAAGGTGCAGCCTCAACAAGCTACCTAGAACCTGCAGATGATGAGGGCAGAGCCTCGCGAAGAGGATCACAATTTTAATATCGTGCTGCAAAGTTGTATGATGATTGGTGAGGATAAGGGAAAATAGCCTGAATAAGGTGGATGGGTTTGCAAGGCTCCAAAAAGAGAAGTTGGGTTTGATCTGGAGCACGCAAAGGAAACATTCATGGAAGCAAAGAAAAGCTTCGCTGGAGTCTCTACCTCAGGAAGTCAAGACAGGCTATCCAAAGAAGTTGACCCCTCCATGCTTACTACTTTCCTGGAAACTTTCATGAATTTGTTGCGTGACAATAGGGTTGTGAACGGATTACAAGAGTTGATAAATAAATGTGTTGGTAGGGATAATGCGTCTCATGGGCAACGTGCGGTCAGAAAAATCGAAAGACATTAAACGAGAATAGAACTCGAGATGAGGATCACCGTTCAAATAGGAGAATGTGAAATGAATGAAGCTATTTTGGATCTGGGGTCAAATGCGAATGTTTTTCCTAAACAGACTTGCGAAAAGATGGGGAGGCATGCACTGTAGTGGTCTCTGATTCAATCAACAATGTCAAATCAATAGAAGATTATCCCTATGGGGAGATTTCATGGGGTAAATGTAGATATAGAAGGTGTGAGTGCATTGGTTGACTTTGAAGTAATAGAGACTATTGATGACAACAATCCATATCCTGTGCTCCTTGGAATTGATTGGGATATTGACATGAATGGGGTCATTAATTTGAAGAAGCAGACAATGTCATTTGAAAGGAAAAAGCTCTGCATGGTAGTAACATTGGACTCTGCAGAAGGACCACTTTATACTGAACCAGTCCACGACTATGATGAAAGAAATGATGATTTGGACCAGATCTATCAGGTAAAGTGCCAGACCAAGATTGGGTTAATCCAACAACCGAAGGATGAATTGCATGGGACTGTGAAAGCTCTTGTACATCAGATTTAGACAAAGAATTGGAGCACTAGCAGAATAGGTTGCACAAAGTATCTAAGTTGTGCTATAATATAAGAATTTTTCCTTATCATGATGGTCTAATTGATTTAGATAAATTTTTGGATGATTTTAAAGGGAAGTGCCTAAGAAGCGTCACTTCCAAGTGCTCGACTTGGCATTATGTGCTATGCCTGCACGATGGTGAGGTACTCATAAAGACAATTTTGAATAATGGCGCGACTATAGGAAGATGATGAGGATGCGATTTGGTTGCCCCAAGGAATGGTTGATTGAAAAGTATGATGGGAGAAATGATCCACGTGATCATTTGGCAAGGTGGACTAAAGTTTATGTAATGGAGCCGCAGTCAGAGTGGGTGCATATTTCTTGTCACACTTTAGACATTATCCATATGAACTAGTATTTTGAAACAGAGCTCTGCCATGGCACCACGGAATGGGATATCTTAAGATAGGGGTTTGTGCACAAATTCAACTTTGAAGACGGATTCAAAAGTATTGATGAAGTGTTGCAAGAAGTTAAGGAAGAAATCTTCAGAATTCCACAGGATCCCTTGGAATTGATTCAATCGGATTGGAGCACTCAGCTGCACCATGCACTGGAATGCTATAATATGACTGTTGAAGAAGAGGATGAGGATCCAAGGAATATTAACATCCCCAAAGAAGAAGGCCACTGCAAAGTAGAGGGACCATAGATAGGGAACCCCAACATCACCACGCCACTGAAAAAAAAGCAGGTAAACCTTGGTATTGAAGCAGAACCAAAGTTTGCAAAGATTGGGGATTACTAGGATGATGCTACAGTCGATAAAGTCATTGAGTTACTCCGCGAATATCATGATTTATTTCCCACAAAATTTTCAGACTTGAAAGGCATCATAGGCGATTTGGGAGTAATGAAAATAACTTTGAAACCGTACATGAAGCCTATTATGTAGAGGCCATATTGCCTTAATCCGAAATATAAGGAAAAGATCTGCTTGGATTTGGAAAAAATGCTTGCAGTGGGTATTATTGAACTAGTGGAGGAATCTACTTGAGTGAGTCCAATGGTCGTTCAGGAAAAGAAGTAGAAGGATGAAATAAGGATTTGTGTAGATCTTAGGAAGCTCAGTGATGCTTGCGTTCATGATCCTTTTCCAAATCCGTTCACAGATGAAGTATTGGATAATGTTGGCAGATAGGAGGCTTATTAATTCACTGATGTGTTCTCTGGATACCATAAGATAAAGATCACGCGAGAAGATAGAAGTAAGACCACCTTTGCGATAGAATGGGGATGCTTCCAGTATACATTGGTGCCTTCTGGACTTAAGAATGCATCGGCGATCTTCTCGCGCACGTTCGTTGCCGTGTTCAAAGAGTTCATTCACAAGTTCTTGGAAGTCTACATCAATTACTCAACAATTCTTGGGATAGTTAAGCACCATTTAGATAATGTGCGCTCAATGTCGAATACATGCTGAGGGTATCAGATTACGCTAAACTTGAAGAAATTCTTGTTTTGTGTCCCTTTTGGGATCTTGCTGGATGATGTGGTATGTAGACAAGGAATCATCGTGGACCCTGCTAAGATCGTAGCAATAATCAATTTGGAATCCAAAAGGACTGTTAAACACTTGTGTTCAGTCAATTTATTGAGTAAATTAACACAAGTATTTTAAACATCAATACAGGTTGGTAGAACTTAGAATCATGTCCAAAATATATGGATATCAACTATAATCAGCTTCAAAAGACAAATTATGAAAACTGAAGTAAATGTAATTATAACTTAAATTATAAATGCATATTACACATATAAAGTTTAACTAAATAATTTCTAATTCAATATGTAATAAGTAGGACAAGTGGCTCCTAGCTTAAGAGAACCTGATTGACCTTCTTCTACAATACTACTTCATGAATAGAAATCAAAATCACTAATGAACAATAGCTCAAGATGCATAAAAGAATAATAGAAGAGGCTTCTAACTAAGGTGGTCGTTGTTGTTCTTTGTTATAAATTCATTCATCATTAATGCGATTGTTGGAAATTTGGAATTTTAGAAAATCGCTTAAAAGCAAGAAAGATGAATTCTAGTTTCTAATCTCTAATCAGATAGAAGGAGAGTTTAAGTTAAAAACTGGTTTGACCTTTCATATGCATATTAGAGTTAATATTAAGATTCATCAACAATCATAACTTATCATCATATGTCTAATTAACTTATTAAGCCTGAAACGAAACTAGTTGAGGAAATTGCAACTAAATTAACCAGAAAGAAAGTGCACTTAGCTCAGTATGGGGCCCTCCACCATTGCCTCACACACTAAAAGTACTTCTCAACTAATGAAACTCAATCAAGCATTCACCATATAGAAAAATAGAAAATAAGATGGAATTGGTCTCTTTGATTAACTCATTAAGTTCAGAAATCTTAAATTGTAGTTATACAAATTCTACATGTTCATGCCTTCAACTTTATTGGCTTAAATAGAGAAATATGAAACAAACTTAACTAAAATATCTCTAACGTCTATGTCTATTCTTATCCTATCTATCCAAGTTGAGCTCATCCATCCAATCACTCAAAATCTGGAAAATCCCATAAAATCCTAAATTTGGCCTATTTCCTAGGGATTTCCTGAATCACTGATCTTGTTTGACCAGCTTTGACCGGTCCCGTTTAAGCTCGGTTTGACCGAACCAATAGGTACACGTCCATTCTTAGGTCTCAATATTTCTATAAATTTTCTTAGTTCGTTCCTAGGTGTTTTGCAAGTATGACATCAATGAAGCCATTACGAGAATTTTTAGTCCTGTCCAAAAATGCACTTAAAATCCATTTTTTGTTAAAAACATATACAAATTGCAAAACTTAGTTTATATACTTTGATATGCATAAATTGGCCAAAATAAGGTGTATATGTATGGTAAAGGGATGGATAACATGGAGATTAAGTGTATTTAATTAAGAAACATTGGATCAAAAACGAGGGCCAACATCTTCCCCTTGCTAATGTATAAGCATGTCCTCATGCTTGCTTCTTTCTCTTGGATCTTCTGAGCTCTGATGTAAACATTGTACCTGATCTAGATGCCTCCTATTGTGATGCTTGTAGTAGACATTCAATTCCTTTGTACTTCTCTCCCTTGTAGATTGTAGCCATAACTTTTTGTCTTTCATACTTGTTTTTCCACGAGTCTTTGTCTTTAAGCAACCTCAAAGCTTGTCTGGAAAGAAGAGTATTCTTCGTTTTTAGTTTTCCAGCTTCTTCATTCAGCTTTCCATTTTCCTTGATCAAATTTGCATTGCTTTTCTTTCATGTCTTGTTTTCTTTCTTCAAATGCCTCTCTAAAATTCTGTTTAGTTCCAATTGATTTGTTAACTCTTTTATTTTTCTAAGGTGAAACTGTTTCTCTTCTTCTCTTGTGTCTTTGTAAAATGAAGTGGCTTCAAAATTATCAAAGTATGAATCTCTCTCCAATGTCTTTTCATAGGCTTCTTTTTGCAATCTCTCAATGATTTCATCAACTTGTTTTTCAGTGTAAGGTGTTTCAACAATTTGTACCTCAGGGTCTTTCTCTTTGCTACTTGTTTCTGCTAGACTTTTTCTCCTATGCTTCCTGGGAATGGATAGGAAAGATGATTCTCTCTCAACCATGATAGTATTTTGTTGCTTTTTGGACCTTGTCCTTGGATAAAGAGGTGAGTTCATTATGCTCCTTGTTTCATGAACTGGTTTAAAGTTATCCTCTATGATTTTTTCTTCAAAATTATGTTGACATAAAAAATCTTTCCACACTACACCCTTGGATTTCATTTGATACTCTACAAGAATTTTGATGAGTCCCTAGTGGTAGATGTGTGCTTCCTTGGGTTTAGTTTCATTCCTCACATTCTCTATCATTTTAATTAAATTTTTAGAGAAGAAGTATGGCAAATTGACTTTGATTTCTCCCTTGACATGTTGGAGCAATCTACTATGATAAAGATACACTACAATGTGCTTAATGTCACATGTGAAAAATCTCTAAATAATTAACACCAACTCTGCCCATGCCTCATTAAACCATTCCCTCCAAATTCCCTTGGTTCTATCAAATGATCCCTCCCTATTTCTCTCCAAAAATAAAGTACATCCCTTATCTTTAGAGTCCAAGCCCTTATAATAATGTTCCCCTCACAGTGGTAGATCTAAGGCCTAGGAAATGGATTTTGGAATTAATGGGATAACTAGGTTCCCCACCATGGGTTGATCTTGTGCATAATTGTTTATGAACTCCTTGGTGATGCTTTCATTTATTTGTTAAAATTTTGGAGGAAGCCTATTAGGCCAGCCTGATAAAGTTTTTCTATGGTCTCTTTTTCCCAATGATCAATATGGAAATCTTTCGGTTCTACCCTGGTACCCATATGCTCTGAAAACGAATTTATGTAACCTTACATTGTCAACATTCTAATTTTGAAAAAAAAATAATTATGTAGACATATAGATCTTTGTTGACTTATTCATGCATTATGGTGATAAGGTTTACCTCTTCTTGGATGCTCTTTACAAAGAAATGACATCAATCTTCTTCAACCTCTGTTCTTCTACAAAACAAGCTCGTTGCTTCCAAAAACTTATAAAAACACAAAATTTTGATATAGGAAGATCATAAGAACATTTGTAAAAATGTTTTTATTACATTATTTCTCATTTTCTATTCTATGTTTTATCGAAATTTTGAAAAAAAAAAATCTCCTCTGTTTTGGTGTAGAATTCTCTGCCTCTAAATTTACTGCGTAAAAATTTAAAAAAATCATGCCACAGTGTCCTTTTTCTCTTCGAATTCATACATAATTCTTCCTCCACAAAAAGAAATTCATTGTGTATTCAAACTAAAATGAATTAGGCTCATTGTTTGCAAAAATTATCAACAAATGGCTCACAATGTATAACTTCAAATGGCTCATCAAATGGCTCACTATGTTTTTCAAAATTCACTCATTGTGCAACACTCTATTTTTTTTTTTTTAAATATGACAATTCTGTGGCTGAATGTGGAAGAACTCAATTTTGTTTACCTGCTTTGGATCAATCCTGAGATTTTCTCTGGGTTTAGCCCCGTATCCCTGCATTTTCACAACATTACTACTGTTAAGACTCCTCTTCAATCATCTCAAAATCCTCATGTGCTAATAAGTGGTAGAGTTAAGCTAAAAATTGGAAGAGACAAGCTAAACTGTGGTAGAGGCACACATTTATAACTTGTAGTTTAACTTGTGTTCAACACAAAATCTCGAGTTTCATTTATTCTAAATATCTGTTCACCAATGAGAAAAATCTGGAGTTTGTTCTTACATGTTTGCTTCCATGAGATCTATTCAATTTGTTCGTGTGTTTGATTAACATGATGGGTAGATATCTCGGCTTAAATCTCAGTCAACATCAATGCGCCCTCTTCTTATTTCTCCACTTCTCTTTTGCTATTACTTATGCTTGCTTCTCTCAACTTAAGTTTCTCATCACAGCCTCTCTACGTTTTCTTACTCAATTTCGTTCTTCATAGGGTGTTCGAACCTGTGCCTATGGTTTGCACAACGTTCAACTTCCTTTCTCTGAGCCTGCAATGGTTATGATGGTGGAGGCTTCAGTATTTGGACAGGGTTTGTTTTATGTCATAGCATTGTGATTTTTTCTAATCTGTGTCGACCATTTTTCATGCCCACCTCTAACTCAGATTCCTCCGTGTCTTAGTTTATCTGACCTACACTACGTCCTTGCTCCATGGTGTCTGCATACGTCCCATCACCATAACTCACATTCTCTGCTTCACTCATATCTTCCTTCATTCGATTACATGCCCATATTGAAATGCATCATAATTTCATTCTTTTCATTGCATCATTTCAACTTAGGTTATGTCATTTGTATTGTTTTGTCATTTTACATTGTGCGCTCCATACCTTAGATCTATCATATGATATGTATATTGCTCTTTGCAGCTTAGGTTTTCAACTTTTTATTGTTTAATTTAATTTTAAAATGACCCTAGAATTGTCATGTTTAAAATTAAATTTATATCATGACACTAACCTTTGTTGTTTTTGTAGGGAAAAAAGGATTTGAACATTGAGCCTTTAATTCTTGATCCGTATTCTTAAGAAAATAATTAGGATTAATGTCATGGTTTTTAAAGATGATTGGAATGATGGTATATGGAATGATGCCTAAATGTAGGAAAGTGTAATGAGTAGGTGATGATAATGAAGCTAGTGGTAGGTTATAGGTAAATTGTAATGGAATGCATATCAAGAACTAAATTATTCTCTAAACAAGATTATGGATCACAGAAGTCTAAATTCCTTAACTAAATTAGTCTTAACAATTTCTAGAGTTTTTAATTATTTTTAAATCGAAATTTTAAGAGAAAAGTTTTCACTTAGTGTACTTCTACTCCCATAAAATATTTGATGTCAATGATGTCCTCCGGTAAAATGATGGTCGATAGTGTCTTTATTATTATAACACTGGCTCTTCCAGGATATATTGAAATGTAGAGACTTATTTCTGCTTCATGTTTTCGCATTTCACATTGATTCAGGATCTTTGAATGTTGATGTTGTTCAGGTCCCTTGTACAGTTTGTTAATTATGTTTCAGGTCCCTTTTGAAAAATATTTTCAATGATGTATCAAGTCCCTTCTGACATGTAATTATGGTTCCTTCTGCAATTCAGTTGCTCAAACTATTTGCATAGTTTTATTACAAATTCCCCCCTTGCTTATGTTACGACATGTCCTCAAGTCTTGCATTTCTTGGAGGATTATTTCTGAAAAACCAAACACAAATAAGAGTAAAACAAGATAAAGAATTGATATAGGCCAAACTAGTTGGTTTTCCTATATGAATTCGAGTTTGTATTGTGCCAGTTTCCTAGATTTTCACAACCATTTTTTTTTAATTCTTATGGAATTACGGAAGGCATATTGCTATGTTGTTCCTTTATTTCCAGATCAGTGTCTGTTGAAATTATTTTCATAAAATCCTCTTTACTTATAGGCTTATTGTAGACTTTAAGCCTATGTCCATTAACTACAAATGCAATATATGCTTCATCAATTGTTTTTATTTTGACAACTCCATTGTCAAATATCTCTTCCATCTCATATGGCCCCAGCCAATGAGATGTAAACTTTTCTTTGAAATCCTTAAACTTGGAGTCAAACAATAATGCCAAGTCTCCTTTATTGAATGTTTTATTTTTGATAAATCGATCATGCCATTTTATTCTTTGCTACTGCACAAGAGATGTGTGCTCTATTGCTTGTTGTCTTATTTCATCTAGTTGATTTAATTCCATGACTCATTATTGTTGTGCTTCAGATAATTCCATTCCCAACTTTGCTGCTAGTTTGAACATATGTATTTGAAATTCTATGGGAAACATGACTTCTTTTCCATACACCAACTAATATGGATTGAACCCAGTTGTGTTCTTCCATGTTATCCTATATGCCCATAGTGCATCTCTCAATTTCTCTGACTAGTCCTTTCTATTCATTTGTACAGTTTTCGTCATGATATTCTCCAGGACTTTGTTTGTTGACTCCACTTGGTTGTTTTCTTGAGGATGGTATGAAGTTGATTTTATATGTTTGATCTTGTACTTCTCTGTAATATCTCAAACAAGTTTGGAGGTGAATTGTGTGCCTTGGTCAGTTACAATCTGTCCCGGAACTCCAAATCTGACAAAGATTTCCTCACAGAGGAATGTGACTACTGTGTCTTATGTTTCTCTTGCCACTTCCTTTGCCTCAACGCACTCATTAACATAATCATCACATACTAGGATGTACTTCTTTCCATTTCAAGGTGGGTTTATAGGTCTCACAAAGTCTAGAGCCCATTGCTCAAATGGCTCTACGAGTACTTGTGGCTTTAATGACATCTCATCTGATATTATTGGCCTTCCTATTCTTTGGCAGATGTCACATGTTTCGATGTAAGGCTTTGTAATTCTTAAAGATTGTTGGCCAGTAATAGTCAAGTTTCAGCACCTTGTAGGTTGTCTGCTTGTCTGCAAAATGACCACCACATGGATCGTCATGACATGCTTTCAAAATATACAATATTTCATCTTCTCTAACGCATTTTATTATTATCATATCAAAACTAGTATAAAAGAGATCGCCATTGACCCAGTGATATCTAGCACTTTCTGAAATTATTTTTCTTTTCTATTTATTTGTGAAGTGGGATGGTAATATTATAGAAGATAAATAGTTAGCTATATCTGCAAACCATGGATTTTAAACAGTTATTGCAAATATATTTTCATCTGGAAAATTATCTGAAATAATATTTGAATCACGAGTGGATGAAGCCTTGAAATAAAGTCAGCTACTTGACTATCTTTACCTGGTCGATATTGAATTGTAATGTTAAATTCTTGCATTAACAACAACGATCTAGTAATTTTGCCATTTGTGATTTCTTTATAGATTACATATCTAATGGTTGAATGATCTGTGTGAATGAATACTTGATAGCGTGTTATGTAATGCCTAAATTTATTAACCGCATGTACTGCATCTATCATTTCTTTTTCTGTAACCATGTAGTTCAATTATGCTAGTGTTAATTTTTTTCTTATGCAATATATGGCATAATTAAAATAGTTTTCTTTCTATCCAAGTGATGCACCTATAGCTGTGTTAGATGCATCAATAGATATATGAAATGAAAATGACCAATTTGGTCCTCAAAGAATGGGGGAAATTGACATTTTTTCTTTTAATAATTGAAATGTGTTTTGACAATTATTTTTCCATTGGAATTCAAAATATTTTGCAAGTATCTTGAATATAGGTAGAGTTCTTTTACTCAAATTTTCAATAAATCTCCTATATCAGCCGGGATAACCCAAGAAACTTGTTACTTCTTTTTGAGTTGTAGGTGGCATTAAATTCACAATGACTTGTATTTTTGATAGATCCACCTTAATTCCCAATGAAGAAATATGATGTCCCAACAATATTCGTTATGTTAACACCATGAAGAATTTTTCATTGCTTAGGGATAGATTTGTCTCTATGCATATTTTCAAAACCTTCTCAAGATTTTTCAAACAATAATCAAATGTGTTTCAATATACAGTGAAATCATCCATAAAAGCTTCTACACACTCATGGACTAAATAAGTAAATATTGCAAGGACTTCTCTATGAAAAGTATTAGGTGCATTACATAACGCAAAAGGAAAAACATTATATTTATATGTTCCCCATGGGAAAGTAAATGTGGTTTTGTCTTGGTCTTCCAATGTTATCCTAATCTGATTATACCCACTAAATCCATCAAGAAAAGAAAAGAACTTCTTCCCAGCTAATGAATCTAGTACTTGGTCAATAAATGGTAGCGGGAAATGATATTTTAATGTGGCTTTGTTAAATTCCCTATAGTCCACACATATTCTCCACTTCCCATTTTTATTTGGCACTACAACTAAGGGAGAAACCCACTGACTATTAGAAATAGGATAGATGAATCCAACTTGTAACAATTTATGCAATTCTTCTTTCACTATTTCTTTCATCATGGGATTCATTCTTCTTTGAGGCTGTCTTACTGGTTTGATATGATCATCAGTGTAGATGTGGTGGATAAATGTTTTTGGATGAATCCCCTGCATGTCTGTGTAATCCCAAGAAAAATATTTTGAGTATTTCTGTAACAATGCTATTACCTCTTGTTCTTGTGATGATTGTAAGTTATTACCAATATTCAAATTCTTTCCAGGATAAATCTCAATGATTTTTCTCTTTGAATTGGTAATTGAGTTGACAGGAAAAATATTTGCAAATGAATTTTGCAATGATTGAATTGTGCAATTTTCCTGAAAACAATGATTCCAAAGATTACTTGCAGCTTCATACTGTGTTATTCTAAGCTTCTATGAAATTCTGGTTCTAAGATGAAAAGGTCTAATAGATCCTCATTCTCTTCTTCTTCTCTAAAATGAAGGACTTGATTAATACTAAGAACAGATTTAGTTTCCTGTTGTTCATGTCCATTAAGCCATGATAATAAAGAAGGTGATTGTGCTAGATGATAGAGTGTGATATGTTTCCTTTCATTCCCATGTCCAATAATCATACTTCCTGATCTACATACAATGAAGGCATCTGCAGTGGCTAACCATGGTCTGCTTAAAATTAGAGGATCGCCTCCTAAATTTGTTTTTGGCTACAAAATGAGGAATTATACAAGATACTCCCATGAATATAGAGAGACAATGAAATCATCTAGTATTCCTTCTGGTACAACTTTAGATATGTCTGCAAGCTCTAAAATTGTAGTAGTAGGTCTAATGTTATTTAAGTTCAAATGTTTCATAGTCTCTATTGTCATAACACTTGTAGTTTCTCCCAAATCTATTAGAATATTTGGAACTGAAAAATTATTAATTGAAATAGTAACCATAGGGATACTAGGGTCAATATATTTTTCAACTGTTGTTTTTGTAGACATGAGACTAGCTAGTTTTCCAATACCTGGATTGTAGTAGGATCTCTTTTTTTTTGTTAGTTTTCTTGATGCATAACTCCTTTATTGTTTTCGCATAAATTGGAATATCGTTTATTGCTTGCAACAAAGGAATTTTCACATAATAATTTTTCAATCCATCTAAAATATCAAATTTAGGAAGAGATATTTGAATTCTCTACTCTATTAACCTCTCTTGATAGGATGGCATTTGAGTCATTATATCTTTTCCTTTCTGATTTTGATTTTTTGAATGAGATGTTTTAGCTTGTTCTCCTTGTCCAGTTGGTTCTTCTATGATCAGTGGAGAATTTTTATGTAATACTTTCCCAAACCTTAAATGGACATGATTTATGGGAAGAATAGAGTATGTTGGAAAGTACGTTGCTTCTTTCACATTGTATGCTAGTTTGTCCACTTTGTTACTCAGATTTTCTACTGGCTGAGCTGGTAGTTGAGTTGGTCTAGCTGGGGGTTGGTTAGAAGGCAGCTAAAGTTGATGAGGTTGAGTTAGTAATGGCACAGAATTTTGTTGTGGAAATGGCATGGGTTGTAGATGTTGTTGGAAATGTTGGTATTGAAATGGAAATGATTGTTGATATGGCTATTGATATGGCCGCTGGTATTGTTGTTGGTATTGTTGAGGATAAATTTATTTAGGTGGCTAGTTTCCATAACTATATCCTCTCCAACCTTGTGCAGGTTGGTTTTGATATTGTTGTGGAGGCTAAGCCTGCCATGGCATTAGAGGTTTCCATGAAATTTGAGGAGGATACTGATAGTTTTGGGTGATTTGTTGAGGGAATTACTGAGGAATCCTTGGTTGCGAAGGTCCTCTTGGTGCCTAGTAAAGAGCATCTGCCACTTGTACTTCTTCCATTGGATTCATTTGAAATTCTTTCAACTTTGGACAATTTTTTCTTGAATGGTTTTCTGTGCAAAGGCCAGATACTTGAATACTATCCAAGGGGCATTCTCTTAATGGATGTTTCTTTGTACACTTATGACAAAAGACAAAATATTGCTAAGATTTTATCTTGTTCTTCTTTCTTTTTCTTATCTTTTAAAACATCAACTTTTGTCCCTAAAGCACTTAGAAGATCAGTTTTAAATTTCTCCACCAAACTCCCTATTTCTGCTCTTGTTACTCCTCTTGCTACCGATTTTGAAGCTTTTGAAATAATATCTCTCTTTTCAGTATTTGATATTGCTCTAGAATATTTTTTACATAGTTCTGAAATTTCATCAAATGGCAACTTTGGTGGACACGGGAGCTACTCATAGTTTCCCGAGTACGAAAGCAACAAAGTCTCTTACGAAGAAAGCTAAAGTGGGGAGAGAGTGGAGTGCTTTCAATGCAGTGAACTCTACCATGAAAGTTGTGATTGGTGTGATGGAGAACACTTAGGTGAGAGTGGGCTCTTCGTTTGGAAAGTTGGACTTGAGGATCGTGGACTTGGATGATCATTCTATGGTGCTGAGGCAAGACTTTTTGAAGGTTTCACAAGCCATACCAATGGTCGAC